>OZ038501.1:39955446-40109158 GCA_964036315.1 Acanthosepion esculentum
TAGCAGCAGAGAAATCAAGAAGGAAAACAAACAAAAACAGGAATCAGAAAGAGAAAGGTTAAAAGTCAACAATAGAACGAATGAGAAACAGAAAAAGAATATGGCCATAAATATAAATCGAGATACAACTGGAAAAAATGAAACACTTAGAAAAGAGGATTAATTTCGAAAGAATAGAAGCAGCAACCAGAAAAGGGAAAAGCTTGAAACATGTTTGATTCCACAAAGTTAAACAATAATTGTTTGCATTAAAAGTAGAAACAAGGAAGTAACAAAATAATGGCGGAGTATTATGGAAATGTGTGTGTTTCGAAAATAAAGATACTGCAAAATAGTTTACTTGGAAGTGACAACAGATGAAATAATGATTGCACTCCAAAATGGCGGAAATTGAATCGTAATTTTTTGGAAAGATCTAGATGGATTCCACAAAAGATTAGCACAACTATTTGCCTAGAAAAAAAGGAAATGCTCCTTAAATCTTAAGTTTGGGAATATGTTATGGGAACTTACCTATAACGACATAATGAACTCTTCCTGACACTATAAATACTGCGCCTCTCAAGAGAGACGTGAAGGAGTCGAGACGGAATCGAGTCGAGCCAATAGTAGTTCACTCCAAACCAGACTGACAGTCATACTAACACCTTCAATATCTTGTATTATTATTTCTGTGTAATATATCTTTGTTATTTCTACTCTTGTGTTGGTGTTGTTCTTCCTTGGACCTTGGACCATAACAGTGGTGACGAGGATATTGGACCATAACAGAATAATAATTCTATTTTATCAAACAGAAAATAATGTAGACCTTGGTAACTATCGTCCGATTACATTTCTTTTGAGCATATGCAAAATATTCTGAAAAATATTAAACACCAGTCATGCGAGTAAGCAGGTTTTAAGAGTGTCTACCCAACAACCGAACATGAAACAAACACTAGATCAACTGATCGAAAAACAACAGCATATAGCAAACAAGTTTGCTTACCTATGAGAAGATATATGACTCGGTAAAACACAGAATTATATAAAATATATTGAGAATATATAGTATAACCGTAATGCAATAATTTGACTATACAAAAACACAGATAAAATAAAAATTGAAAAAGTGAGGGGAAAGGGATACGATTTCACCTAAATTCTTTATTAGCATTACTCTTTTCATTGATCAGTGTGTATATTTGAACTTGTATCGAAGCGATTTTGTTAATTTGCTATATGTCATAGCTGGTAATATGCATTCATTATGCGCGTTACATTTTAAGCAGATTGATTTAGATATCTCTAAGCGATAGAAAGAGGTAAACATGGAACAATGAACAGACCAATATATATATATATATATATATATATATATATATATATATATATATATATATATATATATATATATTAGGTCATCCCATTAGTTCTGTCCGAATTTTAACTTTTTGTTAAAATGAACGAAATTTAAAGAGTATTTTATAATGTCTAATGGGGTTGAACATTATTTTTATGTTTAGATGCATTTAAACTGATCAAATTTTATTTCAGAGAACAATAAAATTAAATTTTGCTTGATTAAAACCCTGCTAACATGGAAGTACCCAAGAATCATTTGAGGCACATAATGCTTTATGAGTTCAAGAAAGGAAACTCAGCAGCCGAAGCGGCTAGAAACATTCACTCAGTTTATGGAGAGGAATGTGTGAATGAAAGAACTTGCAGAAGAGGGTTTGCAAAATTCAGAGGTGGAGATTTCACCCTTGAAGATGAAGATCGAACCTGACGTCCAGTTGAGTTTGATAAAAAGCTTCTTGAAGCAGCCCTTGAAGAAAATCCTGCTTTATCAATTGAGGAATTGGCAGTGGTTCTCAGTTAAAACCATACAACTGTTCATCGTCATCTTCAACAACTTGGAAAAGTTCCTAAACTTGGAAAATGGGTGCCTCATTAATTGTCTGAAAACAACCTCAAATCCCGAGTTGACATCGGCTATTCTCTCCATTCTCGCCAACTTGTTTCACCTTTTTTGGATAGACTTGTGACTGGCGACGAAAAATGGATCTTTTATCGAAATGTTAAGCGTCGTAGACAGTGGCTTGGTAAAGGGAAAGGACCCCAGCCACAGCCGAGAAGGGAACTTCATGGGCAAAAGGTTCTTCTTTCAATCTGGTGAGATTGCCAAGGAATAATCCACTTTGAATTCTTACCACCTAATGCAACAATTAATGCTCAAATATGCTGTCAGCAATTAGAGCGTTTGAACCAAGCTTTGAGGAAAAAAAGACCTGCTCTAATGAATCGGAAACGGGTGATGTTTCATCAGGACAATGCACGACTACACACAGCAAGAATCACGTCACAAAAGATCGAAGAACTTGATTGGGAGAAAATTCCTCATCCACCTTATTCTCCCGACCTTGCTCCTTCAGACTACTATTTGTTTCGTAGCTTACAGAATCATTAGGAAGAAACAGCTTTTGTAACACAGGAAGAGATTAAAACTGACATTTGTGTGTTTTTCGAATCAAAGCCAAAAGAATTTTACAGTAATTTCTGTATATTAGAATAATATTAGTCATTTGAATGACAAAATGGAAAAATTCTGTGTAACAAGTTTCGTCCTCTTGAAGGATAGCATTTATTGATGGAATTATGTATGTGTGGGATGGAGAGATATAAACACGAGCGTTGGTTAAAATTATGTACCGATAAGAAACGCTAAACATAACACTGAATTTTTAATTTTTGAGTTAATTTTTTTTTCATTAGAAATGTCTGAACATAGTGGTGTTGATCTCAGTCTGTTTCCCAACGCCTTTGTTTTAAATATCCCATATTGTGACAACAGATCTGCCAAGAAATGTACACTAAAAATTTACCGTGGATGATTTAGCAATCAGTACACTTTCTATATATTATCATCTTAGTAAATTGCATTAGCTTTCAATTAAAGTAGCATTTGTTAAAAAAAATAATTTCAGTTTTTTTTTCTTTCCTACCGCCATAAGGTTACCTACGTATGCTTTTTCTGTAAATAATTCCATGGTAATTGTTCCGATGAGCTCTTTGCTATGGTACCTTGACTTTTTGAATTTAAGCTCAGTACTAGACTGACATCGCGATCTCATCAGTTTATAGTTGAGCTGGCTAGATGTAGCCGTAAATTCTAACAAAGTGTTCTTAAAGAGAATGCGATAATTATTCCGGATTTTATTTTCTTGTCACGGCGAGAATAGAAATTTATGAGATCATTTTCATCAGTAGATTTACGATAGACACTTAGTTCTAAGGAATTATCAGTAAGGTTTAACCTTAGAAAAGGGAATGTATTGTTTATTTCTGTTTCAAAAGTAAACTCTATCGTACGTTAGGCTTTGATTTGTTTATCTATAAATTTTTCCATGCATCTCAATAAAAAAATCTTTTCTAGAAATGGACCGATATTAATAGTTAATACATCTCCGCAAAATAACATTACCTGACCTTGAAGATATTTATTTATTCAGGTTACCAAGAATGCCGGAGAATACAATGCCCGAAACGTTGGGAGTATAACAACCAAGATGAGCATGATGATCCGAAGAGTAAACCATGTAAGCGTTTCTTAGTTTTGGGACAACTATGGAATTCACTTATAACGTAAGAGGAATTTTGTGGCTTTAAAAATAGCAGGAAGTTCTGAAAGTTTTCCAATATCACCAGGCGAAAGAATTTTGTTTCCTCGGCTTCAAAATTTTCGCGACAAAAAAGAAAGAATATTCAAAGGATTTTGTTTTCTTATTTCTCACAAGATGTGACTATATCTACAAGTTTAATTTTTGTCGTTTATAAATAAAACATATTTTTAAAGAAATGAAAAAATAATAAACAGATTTTTAAAGAAACTGACTATCAGCATTTTACGCTTGAATTTCTATTTGCTTACTTCGTGAAGAGAGGAACAAAACAGTAACTTACAAGGTTAACCAAAAGTTTCGTTCGCTTTCTTAAATAAAAACTAACAGATTTTTTCGACATTGAACTGTTTATTGATTATATTTATTGTTTTGTTTTACTATCTCTCTCTCTTTTTCTTTTCTTTTTTTTTTCGAATATCTTGCAAACAGAGGCTTTTTTTTATTATTCTTAGAAAATAACTCCTCAATGCCTTTTGCAATCGTACGGAAAAATTAACTTACTCATTAAACAAATACGATAAAGATCAAGATCAAGATAGTAATCCCAATACAACCGATAAGTGAAAACCTCCCAAACTGTAACAATTTTTGAACGGGCATGTGGCCAAGGATTGTCATAAGGGGGCATTACGCTCTTTCTCCTAACTGCAGACGCTTTTCGGACACCGTTTAGTTTAATTGCCAGATGCATTTATTCAGCTCAATCGTTTGGTTCTCCAGGAGTTCACAGTAGAAACATGCTTCCACTTCTAGATAATAAATGCGAATGTCAGTTTGCCACTATGTGTCACACTTTTTCAACTTTACTTCCAGAGACTGTAGCCCAACAGATCATGCTATTTTGGAATCAGGCCGACTCCGTGAGCAAAATAAAAACATTCCGGGCCGAGTCCGGACCCGAAATCCTGAAATTTTGGATTCCCAAATCTAACACTTTTGTCTCAGCCCCTCGACCTCCGGCGTCTTACTCTCTGTGTTGAGGTGTCTACTCGGTCCTAACCGAACTTAAGGGAGTGGCCATAGGTCCCCTGAGCATCCGTATATTATTCGACCGGTCCACTGGTTTAATCCTGCTTCCTGCCCACGTTGTCATTGGTTTGATCCAGAAAGCAAATGTGATGTTCATCCATTCACGGTCGACTGAAGATGTAGACACGACTGGAGAGTCTGCGCTAAGAGATTTAGAATGCAGCAGCAACAAAAAAAAATTAATATCTGCAGAAAGCTGGACAAACAACTATTCAATGGTTGAATTGTTAATGTCTTTTATATAACAGAAAAGAATAGTATAGAAAAGAAACGGGTTACAGAAAAGAAAAGTATTTAACGTAAAAAAACCCTCATACACTGGATTCCAGACACAGAGAGAGAGAGTGTTGTGATTAAACTTGTTAAATCGTCTCAGAACGAAAGATTTCTGTGCTGGGCTTAAAGTTTATAGTGGAGTTCCTCCTCAGCAATAGTAACAGTAGTAGTAATATTCGTGGGAGCAGAAGCAGCGGTACTTATATCAAAAGTACATGTTAGCGGACGCTTCCTTCCAATCTTTGACGTCACTTCCTTTCCTCCTCAAGTCTCCAACTAGACTCTCCACTGTCTCTAGCCCAACTCTTGCCTGGGCTAATTCTCTTCTCCATTCCCGCCAAGAATTTTCTCCCGTCTCTCACTTTCTCAACATAACTACGCGTTTCTATAGAAAAACCCGGCTGGTCATAACCGACCCTTGGCCCTACTACTTCGCACGCGATTATCACGGGGTTCTGACTGCTTCAATCAAAATCATGTGAATTCCAAAGTTCCTTATAGCTTACTAAGCTCTATTTCAATTTTTAACCGATAAAATTATTTCGACCATTTTCATTGTCTTCTAATGACCCAGATCCAATGGGTAGAACTCCTGCCCTAGATCAGATTTCCCATCAGTAAACAAAATGCTCTGATCCAATTTCGCTACTCAAATCTACTCCAATTTCAATAAAAATTTATACGTGTGTGTGTGTTTCCCAGACTCTCTCTCTCTCTCTCTCTCTCTCTCTCTCTCTCACACACACACACACACACAAAGTTTTCATGACTGCAATTGTTGTCGGCGATTTTTTTACACGATTTTTTGCAACAGGTTTTTTTTTTTTTTTTTTTTTTGTACGATAACAGATTTTATACCTTGGAAATAAAATTGGAAATAATCGAAATTTTTTGCGAAATCCAGCGAAAGTTACCAATGAAATAAAAATAATTGTTTGTGCGGAAAGTAAGGACCTACTTACATCAAATTGTCTTTAAATTAAGTGGCGGCAGAAGAATTATCGTTGAAATTTTAAATGGTATGCTTTAATATTAATGCAATACTTAAATGCGGCAATCAATTTTGAATTCTTCTGTAGTTGCCTAATGCATTTACTCCTTCCTACCTATTGTGACGAAGGTCCAATCAAGAACCCACCGCAGGAGCTACTTCAAATACTGCCCGATGGTGGTGGCTCATTTTTCTTGCCTTCCCAATCTCTTACGTCCCACTCTTGTTGTCAAACATTTTAATAAATGTTCATGACTAATTCAGAAAGAGATTGAGCAGCAATGCAATAGACACTGTGCAAAACATTCTAATGTAACTATACAAAACTGAAATGAACACAAACTTACAGATGAACAGAAAATTTTTTGAGGTCTAGACAAGTTAGACTGTATCTCTCATTTTCTCGTTTAGACAGTCATAACTGCCAAAAAATGAAAATACCGACTCGTCATTATAGACGTAACTCCGGGTCAATGAATAAAAAAGGAATAAAGGGTTCAAAATCGCTTCAGTAAACAAGTAAAATATGACCAACAGTTGTATCCTTAATTTCTGAAACCCTAGGAACTTTCTATGGATCACAGAAAATATGAAACGAAGTAAAGCAGAAACCATATGAATTAGTAAACGATTAACGATTGCAATGGTATCGAGAAGAATTCCGGTGTGTTGAGAAATCTCAGAATATGTGACGTTATTTGGCCTGGACAATTCTTGATTTCATAAATAATAAGTTTCAGAAGACGAAAAAATAGTGCTGATGATGATAAAAAAAAGTAAGACAGCGATAAATGGAAAATAATAATAATGTTTATGACGGCAATAATAATAAAGACAATAATAGTAAGGATAATAAAAATCTTATTCTTAAGGGCAGTCAACATTCACCATCTTATCGGCAAGCAGCTGTCATCTCTCATCAAATTAGCTTCCTAAGTAACTATGGTGATAGAGGGTCGGGGAGTAAATTTGATGGGGTGTGGGGAGCCTAATGTCTTCAGCCGCATGAATGATCGCATCTGGTGACCACACACTGCCATTGCTGTGAATTTCCAAGTCGTTACTGTAAGGAGCTCGCTGATTGGTTCAAACGAGTACTTTACCCTTAAAGTGCAGTGTCTTTTTAAGGCGTTTTTGGTGGAAACAAGTTGCTGGTAGTGTGAAGCTGAGAGACGCTCACACATATTCACGTCTAATCCAATAAAGACGAAGTTTTATGCCTGAGTCCCATTCTGTGTGTGTCGTTCTCTATGTCTATGAGGATACGTTCAACCATGGTCGATATAAGTACTAACGAAGAAAGTTGAATAAGATCCTAATTTCTATTCGATTAAAAAGCTTGATTACAAGAAAAAGAAACCTCCAAATACACGTCTGTAAACTCTTTAAAAAAAAAAAATGAATAAATAAAAACGCGTAAGCAAAAAAAAAAAAAGAAAGAAAAGAGACGGAGGAGAAAAATGTCTTGTCTTTTTGGAGGATGAAATTCTCCGCTGCAATTTATGAATAAAACATTTCCTCCACTTTGATTTTTTTTTAAATCGATTTCTTTCAATTTACTCACTTATACATTTACATAATTTCATAAATGTTTAATAAAATTTTTAACTATAGTTTTAAACAATAAGTAGTACTTTATAGCAACAGAAGCAAGCAAGCATAGCTTAATTACAAAAATAATATTTTTATACGTAATTTTTAAGAAATAAACAATTCTATTTCCTTGCGGCCATTTTCTCACCTTTTATTTGTTAAACTCTGGTTGTGCATAAACAACAATTTATTTGTTGGACAAATACTGACTATGGTAAATTTAAACACTCGATTTATTTTCACAGAATGGTAGTTTGTATTTTCCTCTTCAAAAAAATTAAAGGAGAAAAATTAAACTGGCACGTATGAATACTTGTTACATAGAGAAAAGTATTTTGCATGAATATTAAAATCAGTATTACACATACATACATACATACATACATACACACACACACACACACACACACACACACACACACACATATATATATATATATTATGAAATGGACAAAGTCCGATAATTATTTTTCAAGACAATTTTTATGTTTATACGTTCTTTTTATAGATACAAATATTTAAGTAAATTCTCTGTTTGTAATAAACAGTATTAACAACATTTACCGGCCTGAATGTCCGAGAAATTTTCATAGAAAATATGCGTCCTCAGACCCATATTTTCTATGAAAATTTTCTCAGACATTCAAGCCGGTAAATGTTGTTAATACTGTTTATATAAACAGAGCATTTACTTAAATATTTGTAAAAAGAACGTATAAACATAAAAACTGTCTTACATATATATATATATATATATATATATATATATATATATATATATATATATAACCCGAACACCGATGGCTAATGATGTTGTCCAATTCGTTTTCGTTGTATTCACTACTAAGCAGAACAAAAGATAATTTACAACCATGTAGGTATCGTTGATTTTCTACTAAATGCGGAAATCTAGAAAGCTCGTAAATTGCTAGTATCTCAAGTCAAACATATTCGCCTGTATAGTGTTCAAAATATTGGCTGTTATTTTTTTACTCAAGCAAAAGCGAATAAGAAACGAACACACTAGTGTCCGCCAACAATTCTTGAGGCGACAGATCTTCACATACATAATGTTAAGTTTTATTATGCAAGTTAATAGCTGCACAATAAAATTGGTTTATGATAAATATTCTAAATATTTCTCCTAATTTATTTCCTGATGTAAGATTTTATTATGCAGCTCGGAATTTATTAATCATATTGTATAATTATATACTTTAATATAGTTACTGATATTTATTCTTGCATTTCAGATATTTAAAAATTATTATAGATCTTAAAAATGTTCAAACAAAAAAAAAAGATAATGTACTGAGAAAAAAATAATGTAAATTACAATAAGTTGAGCAGAGATAAAAAAAAATTAAGAAAGAATTTTAAAACATTGGCAAGGTTAGAATAAGAAACAAACCTCACAGCCAATATATATATATATATATATATATATATATATATATATATATATATATATATGCAAGTTAATTCCCTTTCACGTTCTGCAAAACTCATTGTCCCAAAAGATAAAATAAAAGGAATAAGCTCACTCCCACCTCATTACCTATAAGATTTAATAATTTTCTTTTTTATCACCTCCCTAAGCAAGGTATTAAAGCCACTAAGACACAAGGGGGTCACTGATTGAGAAAGAATAAGAAACAGGTAACCATTATTAAGGATCGAGAACAATAAAAGAAGAGTAATCAAAAAGAAATAACGAGTGACATTGCATTTAGAGTTCCACAAGCGAGAAGTGCGAAGAAGAAACTGTTAACTTAAGTTTGCATTTAGCCATTTCAACTGTAAAGTGATGCGACCTTGTTACCAATCTAGTACTGTGCTTAAATTCATAAAGTCTAGGCACCAAAGAGGAAAGCTCAGCAGAACAATTACCATGAAAATATTTATACAAAAGGAACAAAGAAGCTACATTACACCGGTAGGAAATTGTCTAGCACGATACAGTGAACCAACTTTCCTAGCAACAGACCTAGCAATGAATTCCATATATTCTTTCCATTTCATGTCAGCCGAGAATGTTAGCCTGGGAAGAGCCAATGAGTTGTTCCCATGGAGGTTAGCATCAGCCATGCTGATGGAAAGCAGAAAGGGGGTGATTAATAGAGAGATATTTCGTTTTGGAGGTGTTAAAATTAACAAGTCACTCCTTACCCCAGTTAACAGCAGATTGTAGGTCATTTTTAGATCATATGTCAATTTGACCTTATCGAACTTATCAGACCTACTATTGAGACGAATAAATAGTTGTGTTATCAGCACAGATATCGAGTTAAGAAGTGATGTCATCAGAGAGGTCGTTGGTGAAAATTAGGAACAAAGTAGGTTCAAGGATAGAGCACTGGAAGACCTGCATTAGTACAAACATATCTAGAAGAGTGGCCGTTCAAGACAGTTTTCATTTCGCAATCGACTGAATCAGTTAAAAAATTCGTCTAGAAATACCATAGCATTTCAACTTGCGAAAATCACTATACCAAACCCTGTCGAATGCTTTTGAGATATCCAACAAAGATGAGGAAAATAGTTCGCTTGTAACTAAACATAACTCCGCATCCCAGAATTTCATATATATATATATATATATATATATATATATATATATATATATATATATATATATATATATACAGGGTGTCCATAAAGGTGCACTTTAAAAAAATTTCATATATATATATATATATATATATATATATATATATATATATATATATATATACAGGGTGTCCATAAAGGTGCACATTAAAAAAAATTGTATTTGCGATAGAAATAATCTGTAAAAAATGTTATAAAGTTTAATGTACCTAGTTTTAAGTATAGCTAAAATAACTAATGTGATTTCAGGCATTACTGTAAATCAGTTGGCAAATGTTTTCCGTGAACTGCAAAATCGTATTACCCTTTGTATTGCTAATGATGGAGGACATGTGTAAAATTCAATAAAATTTCAATAAAACCTTAAAAAATATAGATTTACTTATTTCTAATCCTTTTTACAAGTTATTTCTATTGCAAATACAAATAAAGTTATAAATTTGTTAAAGTCCACACGAACTTTATGGACACCCTATATATATATATATATATATATATATATATATATATATATATATATATATATATATATATATATATATATATATATATATGGAGGAATAAAGTGTCGGTGTCGACACGGTAGTTTGAACATAGATCGCCAGTGAGCAAACATAGGTGATCCCATTTTGAATAAGTAGACCACGTGATGATCAAGGAAATGTGTATATGGGAATTAGCGTGACGTCTATACGATCATCATTTCTATTCTATCCTCTATCACTATACGGTGGTTACTTTTCGAGCGAGTATTATCGAGCAAGTACCATGAGAGCGACTTTTATTCGAAGGCGTCTAACACCAGTATTGTTCAACGGCGTTACTATATTTGTATCTGCGATTACAAAGTCTCTACTACAACGAGCATTACGAAAGTGACAACGAGTATTCGTTGACATCACAACAGTGGCAACGAGCGTTCGTTGACATCACAATATATATATATATACATATATTATGTACCTCCACAGAAACGCGATTAAAGCTTTCTTGAAGCTTCTTGAAACGGTTTAAAATGAATAACCTTTCTTTACAGTTTAATTAATCTGATTTAAAACAAATATTAGTTCAAGTTTAAAATATCGCAGAAATGCATTTTCTAACACAGCGGTAGCTGTTCATTTAAAGACAGCCAGAAGTTTATCTAATTTTTTCTACAATGTATATATCCTTAAAAATTACTAGAGGAATATAACGTGAGCGAGCGTCTTTTTAATATCATTTTTAACTACTTAGTAATCTTAAAAATTTAAGAAAATATTCTCCGTAATCTAATATTTTATTGAATTTTAGGTACTTTGGTTTTAAATTTACTATAGTTATTGCGTTTAATATAATAATAATGATAATATTGTGTATGGAGGCCCGTATTTAAAAAGAAAACAAAAAAACATCGACACGTTTATACAGAGAGAGAGAGAGAGAGAGAGAGAGAGAGAGAGAGAGAGAGAGAGAGAGAGAGAGAGAGAGATCAAAATTCATTTTAAAATATTTGAGTGGCTGAATTGTAGTAAACTTTTCCATTTATCATTAGTAAATATAGTTTTTACTTAATAATAATATCACCTAACCGGTAAAAATTACAGAAATTGCAATGATTAAAATTTATAAATTATTCTAATTAAAATTTTTAAAAATGAAAACAGTTCTTGTAAAAATTCATCATTCACCGAATTTTTTTCTTATGACAATAATATTGTCGCAGTTAGCTCCTCCTCAGTTCCTTAATCCTTCAACAGGGGTCTCTCTCCCCTAAGTATAAATACTGGCTGACCCTTCTCTCTCTCTCTCTCTCTCTCTCTCTCTCTCTCTCTCTCTCTCTCTCTCTTTCTTTTTCTCTCTTTCGACTCAGGCCTTGGGCCGCTACCTCGCACGGAGACGAGGTAAAATCTCTCTTTTTCCACTTAGGCCAATATGTGACCTCTCACAGATACAGCGTTTCCCAAATTCCGGGAACGCGCTAAGAACAATACACGTACGTACGAACACTTACAACACACACACATAATTTCTCCATACAAACTCTATGTAACAGTCCATGTCTTTGTTTAACTTGTTTTGTTATTAATATATATTTGTTTACCCATGTATATCGGTCTTGTTTGTTTTCTTTGTCTTCTTTGGACTTAATTAAAGTCTGACATTCCCATGTAGCTGGACCGGTCAGCAGGAATTTTTAACCTTCTGATATCTCTTCACATCTTCACCCCCACGGTCCGCTACAGTATCCATAATATTCCTTATTCATGAAAGCAATTAAATCTTTTCTAATGAACTAATGTTTTATTGCATTTTTTACGATTCAGATTCTTGGGGATCCTGTTTTAGAAAAAAATAAATTGATGATTTAAATTCTCCAAAGCATAGAAATGAATGCAGTATGGGAACCAGTAATAAGGAGTGCCAGAGAAAAGCGATAATAACAACGAAAATTGCAATATGCGCTCTGGTAAAAAAATATGCAATGATAACAGCAAAAATTGCAATATGAGCACTGGTAAAAATGGTTGCTGAAGACATTAGGTTTATAAGTCCCAGAAATTCATACTCAGATGTCCTCAAGTGGATAAAGGCGTTAGTTAGAAAAGAGTGTGAGTTCAATACCTGGTTAAGGCGATGGAGAACTTTCAGAGGGGAATTAACAAGAGTTAACTGATAATTGACATCCATTAGACATGGCACGTGAAACTAGAACAGTCTACCCCAGGGAGCGAAATAAAGGGTTTAGTTCGACATTGCAACCATCTGAAGAAGGCCGGAGCCAACAACGACCGAAACGTTGTGATAATTATGGCAAGAAAGATGAGGACAATAGTCCGAATAATGTAAATAGTGTGCATAATACACCATCTCAGAAATATAGACAGATAAAAAAATATTTTGGTCTTTCCTCTTAATTATAACATAAATAATCTGACAATAAAACTTTTTTGGTATGCTAATTTTTTTTTTTTAGCGAATCAGAGGAACTAATTAGTATGTTAACCTTAACAAGGCTTTAAGGATCGAACTCTTGTAGAAATGGTCATCTCGATTAGTTCGCTAATTGGAGTAGGGAGTCACTCTCAGAGACGGGAAGAAGACATTGCTTCGTTCATTGCTTATTGGGTGGTGCCTCATTATTGAAGACATGTACTAGATTTGACTTTACGGTCTACTTGGTGGGTGAGAAGATAACGCGTTTTTTTTTTTTTTGTTTTTTGTTTTTTTCTGGTGCCAGTGCTAGATATTTAAACTTTGAGAAAGATTGTTTATTCATTTACAAAGCATGCAAAGCCTCTCTAATTGGAAGATTGACGCAATATGATCTTCCTACTTTCTTGACACCTAAGTGTCCTATTCATAAAATCTGCTATATTTATATGATTGTATATTTATCTATCTCTTGGAGGCAAAATTAAAATGCTCATGGCCGACGTCGAGTTTTCCCGTTAAGAATAATCCTCCCCACTCATCCACAAAAAAGGGAGATGTCGGGAGCAGGATGTAGAAAATGGTCTGTTTGGCTGCCACCCGTTCAGACTTTTCTGCTTCACAAACAACAGTTGTTATTTCCTCGTTTTTACGTCTCTCCCTCTTAAATTTTTTTAAAGAAATAAATAAATCCTCCATTTTTTTTTTCATCTATTGCCATATCATTCCCTTAAAGTAGACAGAAAGCATCCAACATTCCATCATAAAAATGACATTTATGGACGAGTGTGCGCGCGTTCTTATATTTATGACACTTCTTTCATTCACATGTGTGCTTATATATATATATATATATATATATATATATATATATATATATATATATATATATATATATATATATATGCGCGTATTCATATATACTTATATATGTATCTATTCAAATACACATACACATACGTTTTTCATGGTTATAGACATCTTAAATATAAATATTTATTCATCTATAACAATCCAGCACACATAAATGCTCAGAGTTGTGTATTTATGTGCATGTGTGTGCGTGTGTGTGTTTGTTTGTTTGTCCATACACGTTTCTGAAGACTGGCTTTTATTGCTAGTATTATTAACGATTGTAATTGCATAGAAATATTAAATATTCCTACACAATTATATAATAAGCATAAACTAATTTTACGTATTCTCATACTTTTATATACGTTATGGACCTACGAATGCAGTAGTTTTTTTTTAATCAATACTCACTTAAATGGATGCATTTGTCTACGGAGTAATGGTTAACACGCTCACAGATAATATCGTGTGATCACGTGTCCCCGAGTACTCCACTTACAAATATGTAACCACTGTCTCAGGCTAAATTCAGCTTAGATAAATAAATACTAGACAGATATTAAATATCTATCGATCGATATACAAACAGGGTCATTTATACATTTATCTACACTATATCGATAATATTATATATTATATTCACATATAGACATCCAGTGTAAGAATGCGCCCAGAGGGTGGGAGTGCATTATGTATTTAATTGCGTGCTAGAGTTCCTTAATGTCGACATTGGAATAAGATGGCCAGCAATTTTAGACAAGGATATGTGTGTGCGTGTATTTACCCCCACAGATTCACTAAAAAAATAAGCATAAGTATTAGAATAACATGGCCAGAACATTCGAAATTTTGGTTAAAAATGTTCATTTTTGTTTTTGCATCAGCGGGGGAACCAAAGATGAGTATAGGAAATTTCAATGTCTTTCTTGCAAAAATCAAATAATTGTTATGAATCGTAAAATAAAACATGCAACAAAACTAAGATATTATTTAATTAGAAAAGCTTTTAAGTGCTTATATCAATAAGATATATTGTGGACACTACTGTCTTAAGAAAAAACAATTTTTAGATGAATTTTTACAAGAATTGTTTTCATTTCTTTTGATTCTTATAATTTATAAAGTTTAAATCTTTCAACATTCTGTCTTACAGCCTGGAAAAATGATACGGGATATGACAGTGCATGCAAAGCAGACCTGCGGATATAAATGTACCCATTTACCTACATCAACATTTACTGAATATTTTCGGTGACGAAACAGTGAATATAAGCACAGTTAGAGTGTGGTTAATACATTTCAGCAGTGTCGTTAGCAATGTGTGGGAAAGGCCACGTTCTGAACGCGGCCTGTAAGTTCTTGTTCATCGCTTGCGAAAATACATAGCCAATATTATGAGTGAAAATAGCATTTCATAGCTGATAACTTGCTCTAACAGTGGTATTGTGTTCCCTGTGTTTGTTATAGCTTCCGTTGAAATAAAAAGGACGCATTACTTTCGAAAGTGCTTACGTTGGCTTTTTTTTTTTTTAGCACAGAGACAGCTGTGTGCCGATTAATGAAAAAAGGTATATAAATAAGTATTTTGAAAATGCAATCTTATTATTCTCGTCATGAATTATAATCTATTTGTCTATGTTATATCCGAGATACAGAAGTTGTTGAAACTTTCTATTTCAGTGGCACTTCTTTATTCAAACAACTGCTGAGTGCAGTTTTATTATTATGTGGCGAATAAATACTTGGCTACGGTCAAAGATGGCAGCCAACGGTGTGAAGAACAGAATGTTTGCTTCCAGACACAAGGAGAGAATGGAGGACTTATGCTGTGAGAAAATACCGAAGGAATTTATTATTGAAAAAAACTGAAGGTGTCGAAACTATAACTTCTGTTCAAATTTCATAAAGATTAAGATAAATCGTTTTAGAAATAATTTCTAGCTGATTTTGTTTGGTATCATATTTAAAAATACTTTAAATATTAATTCCATTGGCGATACTTATAATCTCTTTGGATTTGCTTTGATTGACGATAAGACTTTTCCCCTTCTTGGTAGCCCTTCGGTTGTTCCGCTACTCTTTTACTATAGATTTGTAAGCTCACAAATAAAATGTACGTTGTACAATGCCCTTTCTAAAATCTGTCATTTCCTTACCCAAAATTCCTTCTGCCCTGCCACCCACAATATTACACACAAACGTAGGCAAATAAGTTGAAGAATGATTGAACAAAAATATTTATTTTCTAACTTAATCTCCTTTTATTCCGGTGCAGTGGTTAATGTTGATCACATTGAAAATTTCACATCAAACTCAAACGGAATTCATACACGGATCAATACTTATAAACGCGCCTTTGTTCATATAGCCATCCATTTTGTACATAAAAGAAGCATACGCTTTTTTTATAATGAAAAAAGTCTTCAATTGGTCTGTGTAGTTACATACACATACGCATGTTCAGATGCGAGAACTTCTGAAGCTAGGAGAAAAGGAATAATTTTTACACGTGGTTCCCTGTCGGGACCTCGTAGTAGCAATAAAATATAATTAGTGGTTTCACTTTCAGTCATTACCAACCCAGACAATTCCGTCAGCAGTTATCTTTTCGCACATACTCTCTCCCTACTATCCGGAAACCCCAACGCGCAACCTGAAATGCCCTCGTTTAGGCACAGCCCCCTCTCACCGATTGAACAAAATGAAGAGAGCGGATGCAGCCTGGAGTCATGCTAACCAACTGCAAGAATTGAAATGACACTTTTGACTAAGAAAATCACAAAACAACTTTTGATACAGAAGGTACGAAAATGAAAAGGGTAAGAAAATCCTTTGCCTCCGCTTGCTTTAACTACTAAGATGGCTAATTATATTGGTTTGGGCGTACGTTTAGCATTCAGCCTTCAAGACTATGTGCATGATCCGTCTTTTACCAAAAGTCCCGGGGCTTTGTTAAGTAAGTGAACTAATTTTCTTCTTGGTTTCATAAAGAGGAGGAAATATGTTGTAGTATCAAATTTCAAATCACTGGCTGACCTGAATTAAAACTGGGTTACACAGTTGAATCAGATGCTTAAAGGCTAAGCTGACCGTTCGGGGATCCAGAATTGTTTTGTCTTTTTTTCTTTGGTACATCACTGATCATTAAATGCTAAATTTAAATCTACCAGTTAATTATTCACTCAATCAATGTGTTCTTGGTAATTAGTCGGAAAAGGAGTCAGAAAAAAACAAACAGACAATAACCATTAAAAATACATTAGTAAGCGCAAACACGCTTCTGGGTGAATGCAAAAGCCTGAGTGTACATTGTTTTCGTACATTTGGCCTTTGGATGGTTTATAAAGTCGTAGCTGTTCACAAAAATATAATTTTGTCTAACCAGACAAAAAGAAAGCGAACGGTTTTCATGTTCTTCGTCGTTAAAGAGAAGTAAATAGTTATAAAAGAATTATTAAAGCAATATGATAAACAAACAGAACAGAAGGAATAAGAATAGTGACATTGAGAAAAATAAAGAAAATATATTATCAGTCGGAGAAAATTTAAAAAATACATTCTAAAGTGGGCGATGTCCTCTCATTCGATAAAAGAAAATTACAGTGCACACGATGACTTATTACAATAAATGATTTTGAACAAATGATTAACGGTTCGGAAAATGAAATTAACAAACAAATTAAAGATACGATGTCATTTTCAAGTTAATGTCCAGTATAGATAGGTGGTTCTTAGTTTCGATACCCGGTGTTAGAGATAACTGTTTCTATAAGTGTCGCCGACACGTATCTGCTAACGCTTAATTATGCATATGACTGATGATTTCTTGTTTCAGGACTGAAAATGGCCAGACTCTGGATTTGGGTATTTTATATATATATATATATATATATATATATATATGATAAAAATATAGTTTTATGGTTTGCTATATTTATAGGTAAAAGTGCTCAATATCAGAAATAGAGTGTATTTCTATATAAGTGGACACTAAGGTTAACATCAAGCGGCGACAGTCTGTTTAATGCTTCATGGCTTGAAGATTGCGTTGAAGCATGAAACAGACTGTTAACTGTTGGTATTAATAAAACATTCCTCTATGTATAACAGAGTTAAAATTTATACTCATAATAAATATACATTTTTCCCTCACAAGAGGTGCTGATTAAAAACTGACTGTTGTAAAATTAAAATATTGATATTTATACCGTAAAACAATAATAGTAGCGCAGTCCATTTATTTACGGGAAAATAAATCGATATACATTTACATACATCCAAATACAAATATAATTTAAATATAAATGTGCACCTGACGATTTCATCGTGCATGAAACTTAGAGTTGTGCTACCGGTGAGGGAATATATATTCCAAAAACGAATTATCTGCAACGGGTTACTTACTATATTTTATTAACAAAATCATTATGTAATTATATTAACAAAATATCATGGGAAATGGTAAAATGGATTGTCATTTCTCTGCCTACTTGTCATTTGATCTCGTGACATTTGTCTGGGTTTTAATACAAAATGGGAAAAATGCAACTACTTAAACCACCACACATTTGGCAAGTATGGGATTATAAATCTTGATGCCTGTTTTCCTCAGTTCTCAGATGGAGAGTATGGGTCATGAGAAAGGTGATGGAAAGAAAGAATAGACATTGACACTTTTGCACCTATTCGAAAATACCAAGTGAAACCACAATCTTCACCTTGGTTAACACCTGCTTGTTCAGCCGCTATAGCCTACAGGAATCTTTGTTTCGGCTGCATCAACGTGATAATTCCGATCACAACAGACACCTTTTTGTATCCACTTGTAATAATTGCAAATGTGTCCTCAAAGAGGCCAAGTCTTTGTTTGGTGAGAGAATGAGGCACCGGATACCCTCTAACAAGTTTGGATCTCGTGACAACTGGCAGTTCTGTAATAGTGTGTTATATAAAGGCCTTCTATCCCTAATCCCTTCACACAGTTTGAAGTGTTAACATAAAGCAGAATGTTTTTCTTCTAAATTCTCTTTCAATTCTATTCTTGACTCATCTGGTGTATCTGTGCCTGACTTTCCACTTTCCAGAACTTAGGCTCTACAATATCATATGCACATAGCATAAATCACGGCTGAAGTTATCATCTCTAAATTGGACCCCCACAAAGTATAGGAACTTGATGGTATACCTGCTTGTTAGAAATCCGCTTCTGCAGTTAGTGTCTTTAAGAACTCAGGCAAACTAATATCTCTGTTGGCCTCTTATCACTTTTTGGCAAAATACGAGAGCCTCTAATAAACTATGAATTGGTTAAACATCTCATTTTGCAGCGTCTTTTTTCGGTTAAGTAATATGGCTTTCGCTTCTCAAAGTCAACTGTGGATGTCTTAATGATTATTACTGAAATAGACTGTAATGCTTTATATTTCTAACTAGTGAAGCTTGGGATGTTGCCTTGGAGATCTTCTTCACAAGTTGAAAGTCATGCTATTTTCATTTCTGATTTTTTGTTCTGATACAATTTTTCTTATGAAATCATGAAATGAAAGTTTGTTTTGAACAGCCACTCTTCTCGGCCTTTTTGCATTAATGCGGCTGTCTCCCAGGGCTCTATCCTTGGACCTATATTGTTCTTAGCTTTTATCAACAACTTTCCTGATGTCATCAGTTCTCAACTCGGTATCTATGATCATGACACAAAGATTTACTCCTGTCTTAATGGTAAGTGGTCGGTTTGTTAAGGTTAAATGTGCAGCTGATCTCAAAAATGGCCCAAAGCTTGTTAACCAATGCAAGAAATTGCTTGTTGATTTTAACACCTCTAAAACGAAACTACTCTCTTAGAGAACTTTCAGGAGAGTGCCTTGTGCTTTCTCATGTTAATGTTTCAGCTAACATGAAGTGGAAAGATGTTGAATCACTCACTAGGACTGCAGCTAGGAAAGTTATGCTAGACAATTTTTTTCATCAGAATCTAGCTTACACATTTATAAGTCTACCATTCATCCACACATTGAATACTGTCGTCACATCTGATCTAGTGTTTTTGCTATGTATTTAAAGATTCTTGATAAAATACAAAGAATTTGAAATGTCACTTTCAGTCACTTTTCCTGTCTTTTCTATATATATTTTCATGGTAATTGTTATGATGAGTTTCTCTCTTTGGTACCTGGATTTTACAAATTTAAGTGCAGTACTAGATTGGCAACTAGGTCTCATTTTACAGTTGAAATTGAAAGATATCACCATAAGTGTCATGCTAACAATTTCTCATGCACTTCTCATGAAAGTCTCTTCTGCCTTCTTGCTTTCCAGTCAACTTTGATCTTCAAAAATTTAAATGCAATGTCAATTGTTATCTTGTTTTCTTAAATTGTTCTTTCTTTAATAAAGTTTCTATTTTTTTGTTATTCTTTCACATTCGATAACCTCTTGCATTTTAGTGGCTTTATTGCCTTGCTTGGGGTGAAATGATTAAAACTGCAATGTAAATGAAGATGCAGAAGAGAGAAAGAAATAAAAAATGTAAGTTATATGGAAAACGTGACGGATGAGAAGATGAGAAATGAAAGTGAAAAGGTGCAAATGGGGGAGGGAGGGAAAATTAAATTGAGAATTGAAGCGGTCATAAAGAAAGGGAATAAACATTTTTTATACTGTTGTTCATTCAATACAAGGCCCAAAAGCCACTCAAGGTAAAGAGCTATTGAATGAGGTTGTTGTAAAGACATAAAGAGAAGATATAAGGATATAAGGATATATAGGCTACATAACAGTTTATCCTACAAATAGTAGATGAGAAAAACAAGAGGCCAGTTTGTTGTCATTTTCTTTCTCTCCCGCTTTCTTTGCTTCTCACTTTCCTCATTCATTTTCGTTTTTCATTATCCATTTTTATTTCTTTTCCTGCATCATTTTTTTTTAAAATAAGTTTTTTTACATTTTTGTTTTTAGTTTCATTATTTTAATTCTTTTTCTTCCTGACTTCAATTGTCACCAACTGAATCTGTTTTGCATTTTTCTGCCTTGATTTGTTTTTATTTATCAATTAATTTAATTATTTTTCTTAAGTAAACATGTGATTACGTAAGATCCACAGGTCCTATTAGTGAAAAGAAAAAAAAATTCTTACAATTTTTGTTCAAGAAAATCATAGTCAGCCACATTTAATAAACATGTTTGAAAATAAAGTAATACTGAAAACAAGCTATTCCTTTATTTAATCAGATTTTGGACAGGTCTGGCACAAGATCTGACTTCTTGAACACCTTATAAAGACCAAGTTCCTGTTAGCTTACAAATTTAACATGCTACACCTAGATAACTTGCATATGCCAGGTAAACAGTACTTAAAACTGACATGTACATGTAAAATCCATTGTACATACTTACACTGAAGACATTGTAATATAATAATGCATTGCAAATGAACATAACTTTCTTTTCTGTTTTTTTATTAAGTTTTTTATTTTTTAGTGGCTATTATATGACCTTCACATATCTCCAAGAAAGCTCAAACTCATCAGCAAGTAGAACTCTGCATACACACAATAGACCAAAGTAAAAAAAAAACAAAAACAAACTAAAAAGCAAGTCAAGGAAATGACTGTTTAGTAGAAGCAAAAGACCAGAAATGTCAGTTTCTTTAAGAATTGATATCAGAAACTTGCACACACGCATACAAAACAGGTGTTGCAATTCTTTTCAGAACAATCAAGGAATGTTATTTGTTAGGCCAAGAACTTTTCAATACCCTTTTGTCAAATTTTGTTTTAACCCTGTCTCATTAAAAAGAAAGGATATATACAAAAATATAAAACTCACCAGTCAAATTATAAGATGAAAAAATATAAAATGAGCATAAAATATTTTTTATAAAAAAAAACAACATTTCATATTGAAATCCAAATAAAATACTTTTTAGTAAGTTGGTGGGAAGCAAAAAAGTAACACCTAACTTAAATGGATGTTAGTGGTATGGCAGTAGAAATTGAAATTTTCTGCCAACAACAATTATCTTTTTACCTTGTTATAAATAGCAGTAGTCTGGCAAAATAGCATCTTTCATGAAAGTGCTTAATTTCTTCATGTGGAAAAATAAAAGTTTGTTGTTGAAAATTTACTCAATCCAACAGCTTTATTGTGCTCCCTGTATCTCTAGAGGTTTCCATAGTAATGAATAAGAGGCGGTATTTCTGGAGCATTCCCTCATTTCATAAAGACAATATTTTTTTTTAAATTAGCAGAAAAAATCACAAGTTGAACAGAATTAGTTCTACTCATAAAAATTTGCCATATATCTATGTATTTAAATTCAATATATTAAATATGAAGAAAAAGAAATTAGACTTTGTAACTAGACATTATTTATTCAGTAGAGAAAATTACAAAACACTATAGTACTAAATAGTGCTTCTGTTATCTTTTGTAATTACAGCTTACATCACATTTAGTGAATGATGATTATCTGAGAGTTTTCTCATCATGCATTTGAGTAGACATCATTAAAAAATGAAAAAAATGTGAAATAAATATCTCTCAGCTGAAAGATATTAATTTCACTGTTTAAGAAAAAAAAACCAAAAAAAACAGGAATCTCTACTGAAACAAGTGCACCCAATAAATATAAGTTTACAGTAATAAGATATATAGAGATAGTCAAATAAATAAATATTCACATAGTATACAAATGTATTAAAATAATATGAAGTATAATTTTGCCATTCTCAAAAAGTGGCATATTTTAATGAAAACAAAAAAACCCTGCATCAATGATTATAAATTCTATATTTATTTTATATATGTGCAGTGCTTATGCGTCATCCCAAAACACACAGAGGAGAATTCTCCACACCATCAACACCAAACATAAATCAAACAAAAACTGACATAAAATAAATAAGTTTGTCTGAGGATCACATAAGTGTGAAACTGACAGTCACAAACTCATAACCATTCAACTAATATATATATATATATATATATATATATAGATAGATAGATAGATAGATAGATATGATTGTGTTGAAAAGATGTGGATATGCCTCTAAGCCAAAGATAAATGTATGCATATACATATAATAAATGTTTTATTGAAAACAACCGATACATAAGTGTTTATTGCAAAGACTCAAATTCAGCTGTTTCTTCTTAAGTAGACAAGCAATCTTGATTTGTTTTGCTGTAAAAAGTCTCCTCTTCCATTGTGAATGGTTTGGAATTGCAAACAAATAATGTCAAAGAGAATAAGATCAAAATACTAACATTTTGATCTGACAAGGTTAACTTTTTTCAAAACATAATGTGTTTGTGTGTGTATTGTATTATATATATATATATATATATATATATATATATACACACACAGGACCATTTATGAAGTTACCAGTCATGATGCAGAAAACTTTTTTTTTTTCTTGATGAGAATATGGACAACTGTCATTGGTCACCATTTGTTGTTGTGATCTGCAATGAAAAGCAATAATAATTTCAGTTTACAGTAAATTAATAAAAGGAAAGTTTTTCAACATATGCCCAAAAAGTTCAACTCAATATTTTGTAATATACAGGTTTTATTGGAGCATGGGATTTCTTTTCAATATTCAAAATAGTTCACAGTGGAGAACAAATACAATAATAAAGTTCATTTTTGGGACATTCTGTTTACTCACACAAAAGGAGGACATAACACTTGTCCATAGCAAAAATCTACATATCTGGGACTATATATGAATTTTGTGTTCAACCATGCCTTCTGTGTGAATAATTTACTTGTTCATTGCCTTTAGCACTCACTGATAAAGGCAGTCATCAGCAGTAATCTAATGAAGCTGAAAGAGGAATTAAAGGACATTAGTAGTACTCACCAATGTTCTAACTACTTATCCTGGGATGTTTTTATGGTGAGAAATTCTAATACAACTGATTATGTAGCTACAGAAAACTTTGTTGATGGAAGAAAGATAACAAAAGATTCATAAATGTTTCAAGACTTAACAGTATATCTACCCTTTAAAACCTCCTTACAAGAAAAAACTGACAAAAACTGAATTTATAACACCCCATGTATATGTGACAAGGTATATAAAAGGAAAACCAGTCATCCCCTCAATGTCAGAAAACATAACGAAACCATAACTAAAGGTAAGGTGGAAATGTCAAGTATGGCAGACCATAACTGCAGTGAGGAGGGTACACACTACTTTCTCTGGAATAAAGTAAAGATAATTGCTTGTGAACACTATTAGTAGAGTGGAAGATGAATGTGGCAGTATATATTGGCCTTTCAAATGCATGTAAGAGTTGGGTTAACATGATTTCAACAATATGTGGTTTTCTTTGTTTAGCAAAATAGGTATTGGGAGCTCCTCACTAAATATAGTTTCAAAATCACCCGAGCACAGTATACTTGGTGTTGTGAAAATAAAGCAGTCCAGTGGATAGCTTGATGAACAATTTCTCTCACCTGTTGGTTTTCTTCAATTAAGGTTTCTTTTATTGATTATACTTAATTACAAGAGCTGAGAAATGTAGTGGCCAAAACATTGTTAACAATAATAAATAGACAAAGAGATTTGAATGTCTTAATAATGATGAATATGTTAATGAGTCTTCTCAATTTATAGTTATAAACAAGATACTTGTAGTATAGGAAATATGTGCATGACATATAGTAATGTTTCATCTCTTCACTCAAATGATCTACTCTACAGTCTCTGGCTGTTTCGCTCTTCTAACAATTGTCTTTTCTAAACAAAATACTTCCACAGAGACAGACACATGACTGCTAATTACAACATCGCTTAGAAGTGCAGTTAAAGATTACAACTTATTGTCCCAAGTTAAAGCATTCCCCTAAGTACAAATATGAATATATTCTTAATTTCTAAATGGACTAAAAAATTTTCATAACATTTCATTATTTTATCCAAATTCCTTTACATCTTCATACAATATTTATTATTAACCATTAATTTATAAATAGTATTTTGTAACCTCAACTTTTGTGTTTTCTTTAGCCATTGATTTCTTTTATCAACATTAAAATCTATAATAGACCATTCTTCAGAAAATTTAATCTCTAAACTTATTCAATTTCAATCTTAAGCAGAAAATCATTTTCTGGCTGTACATTACACAAATTAGAATTTCATAAAAATTTCTTCATTTGATTTGTCATTTCTTTTATTTTCATTAGAAATGTTCAACCCATTTTTCGCCAAGAAGAATTTGAAATTACAAATTAACCAAAATAATTCCATTAGTTTTAGAGTAATTACTACCAGTAAATAAAATACTCATCTTTAAACATCAAAAATTATTCTCTCTTGAAAGAGAGAAAGATTAAGAAGAGGCATAATTCTTTTTTCTTCTTCATGAAGTATTAGAGATAATAGAAAATGAGAAAAATGTTATACCTTTACTACAGGAGCTGGGATACCCATCAGTTCACAAAGCTGATTTCGGAGGGGTCGAAGTTCACTCACTGGTTGATCCCTGAAAAGCAAAGAAATGAATATCATCTTCAGAATTATATAATATAAAAACAAAATTTAATTACTTCAATTACAAAAATAAAAATTATAGAAAATACTCTATCCTTTTATAAAATCTTTAAACCTTATAAATGCTAATTAAGTTTTTAACAAAAACTCAATATCTTAATCAAATTCAGACTTTGAGTAGTAATTTGATTCAGAACAAAATAGGATTTCTTTTCAATTTCAACAAGATTTCATCATTAAAACAGAAAATACAGTAAATTTGTTTTGGGGAATTGTTTTTCTATATATTTGATTATTAATAAATCATTAATTATTATTAACGAACATTCTAGAAGACACAGAAAGTATTTCTGTTCAATATTTTTTTTTCTTTCTTCTAATAATAGTAAAGTGGTTTTGCTTTTCATAATTATTTCCTATGAAGCTTCAAAACGTCTTCCAAGATCTGAACTCATCAACTTGCCATTTTGTGTCTCCAATAAGTTGCATACATTCATCAAGACAAGTTTCTGGAAGCACATCATCATAAGTGATGAGGACATCATAAAATTCACTAGCAGCCACCATTCGAATCTGGAAAGAGAGAGGTTAGAAAAAAGCAGTTAAGAGATTTACAAAAGATAAAAAAGATATAATTTGCTTGTTCTTAATATTATGTTTTCATTTGAATAACAAAGAAAAAAGTGAAAAGTTTGTGGAAAAAAAAGAGTATATAACTAAAATAAAACAATTGTGTGTCATACTTTTAGAGCTTAAAAACAAAAAAAAAAAAAAAATTGGTCAAAGAATGAGATGATTATATATATTTTTTTTTTCAAATGAGGGTCAATGAATGCTTGGATGAATAGACTTTTTTTCAAGACACTATCATTTGCTCTTTCTACAAACAAAAAATATTATGACATCAACCATCTTTTGGATGTTCAATTTTAGACATATTTATTACTAGCTTAAAAACTGTCCTATCAGGCAGCATTTAAGATATCTCCTGCAGAGGGCACTTGATTGGACCTTCATAACAATAAGTAGTAAATGCAATAGGCAACAATAAACTACAGAAGAACTCAAAACTGACCGCTACATTAATATTTAAGCTTACTTTTTAATGATAAGTCTTCTGCCGCCTCTTAATTTAAAGACAGTTTGATGTACATCGGTCCTTTCTTTCTGTACAAACAACTATTTTTATTTCATGGGTATTTCCAAGTTATAAAAATTGTTATTGTACAAAAAGATTTGTTAAAAAAAAAATCAATCGCTGGAAACAATCACAGTAATGAGAATTTCGGAATTCAGAATTTCAGGATTGCAGGTCCGGATCTGACCCCAAATGTTTTTAATTTGCTCACAGAGTCAGTCTGATTCCAAAATGGTATGTCATGTTGGGCAACTGCCTCTAGGAGTAAAGTTGAAAAAGTGTAACACACTGACATTTGCATTTGTTATATAGATGATATTGCACAAACAGAATGAAATCAAAACAATAATTCAAGTAGTAATCCAGATAATTTGCAAAAAAGTTCAACCCAATAGACAGCTGAAAAGCAATATTTGTTGATATGCTTCACTGATAATAGTTCAAGAACCAAGAACTTATCTCCAGTAATGGGTTGTGAATACCCATTAACAGATGATCACACCTAAAGAAAATTGATTTCAAAATTAAGATACATGATTTTTCAAAAACAGATGGAATGTATGAAGTAACACTTTTAAAAGAAATTAAAATTTATACACAAGTTATAAGTTTCATGAAATTAACAAATGTTTTTATGTAATTAATATACAAGGCTTAATTTATATATATATATATATATATATATATATATATATATATATATATATATATATATATATATATATGTATGTATGTATGTGTGTGCATAATCCAGTGCACTTGCTGCAATAAAGCTTCTTTTTTTTTTTGCTTTTTTTTAATTTCTAAGAAGTATCAGAATTTTGCCAGTACAGTCTTTGGGGAACAGAGACAGAATTACAGGCAAAAAGCAAGAAAAATCATCTGGGGCTGACTTGATAATCCAAGCCAAAGAGAAAGTTGAAATGGCTCACTGCCAAGTTTTAAATTTATGCTGTGTTTTAGAGCATAATTAGGTTCATTTCTCTGAGCAAAGTGGCTCCACCTGCAGGCTGTGTGTGGCCAGAAAGCTGTTCTTTATTAGCATTACATTTACTTCACTAATTGGCAAGTTTAATCTCTTCTTGCTTCAATATTAAACTTTCCAGGGCATCCAGTACACAATTTATGCTGCACTTCAGTCTTAACTGTAGCTGGCATTTTCTGTCGGTCTTTTGCATACACATATAGAAACAGTTTACTAGAAATGGGTGGATATTAAAGTCTTGAAATCAGATTCGAATGCTGGCCTAATTTATACAAATTAATCTGTAGACCAAAACAATTAAACTTCTATTGCTCCAATGGAAAAACATGTCAATTTAAGTTTGTAAATATTATATATATATATATATATATATATATATATATATATATATATATATATATATATATAAAATATTACACTTAAGAGTACAGTTCATACCAAATTCTTAATGAGATTTCTTTATTCTTTTCTATTTTTAATTAAATGCTTTTATATAATAAATGCAAATCTCAATGTGTCACTCTTTTTCAACTTTACTCCTAGAGGCCATAGTTTAATATATCATACCATTTTGTGAGCAAACATTCTAGGTCGCATCTGAACTTGCAATCCTGAAATTTTGGATTCCTAGTTTTCATTACTCTGATTGTTTTCAGCAAATTTTTTATGTGATTTTTTGCAACAAATTTTTTTGTATGATAAAATTTTTTATAACTTTGAAATAAATTAGGGAAAAATTACAATTAATTGCAAAATCCAGTAAAAGTCACCCATGAAATAAAAATAATTGTTTGTACTGAAAGTAAGGACCTACATACAACAAATTGTCCTTAAATTAAGTGGCAGCAGAAGAATTATCGTTGAACATTTAAAAGGTAAGCTTAGATATTAATGCAATACTTAAATGCAGCAAATGATTTTGAGTTCTTCTGTAGTTTATTGTTGCCTATCATACCTACTCCTCCCTACCTATTGTGATGAAGGCTCCTCGATTTGCTTTTTTTTTTTTACTCAATCATTTAAAAGGTTTCAAATTTAAATTATGGTTGAAAAAGCTCAAGAATTTTTCTTTGCATTCTGAAAATGCCTAATGTAAAACAAGACTCTTTTTAACTTTGTATCAACTTATTAATTCCATCCCATATTTATAATCTTGCAATTGATTTATCTTTGCTGGTCATTTCAATTGATTGGATTTTATGATAATGAACAACAACTTAAATGTTTATTTATAAGAGAAATAATATCATCTATTTATATTAACAGGTAATGTCCTGAAAAAAGAATTTGAAAAAGTCAACTTTTACTGACAAAGAATTTTCGGTGTGGAAAGTGAAAAAATGTTCAAATTCCTGCCTACTATGTTGCATTCACTTTCACACAAATGCTCTTGGGAAAGGCAATAATCTGTATCTTCTCCTCCTAGATACGAGTTAAATAGCAGGATAGACCAGGTTCTCTAGTAACCAGTCTAAAAGGACAACTCCAAATTCAAAAACCATGCCAAATGAAATGATACTTTTCCAAAAAGTCATAGGAATTTACAGATAATAAAGAAAAAGAATCTGTGTAGAGGCAGGACATTTAAGAAAAAAATCTGTATACAAGTCATTCCATGTTAAATCAACCAATGGCCACAGGTGTTCCTCTCAGAAAAATGTGGGAAAATTCACAGGTATTCCTTGATCAAATTTATTGATCAATCCCAAATATTAGATCTCCTTTAAAAATATCCTTAATGTGATTTGTGTATATTTTTGAGCACCAATAACATTGCTTAACACAAACAGATTTTGATGTATTTTCACTATTTTGATTTGATGTATTTAAAATTAAAATAACCTAGCAAGATTTTTATTTTAATGTTCTATGTTTTTGTTTCTTTGTTCAATTGAAAATTTTGTAGATCATTGGAAAAAAACATTTTTAAAGGTCCATAGATCTAAACTATTTGGAAGAAATGTCAGATGAAGCCAAAAATAGTTTATTTGCATAGAAAATTATAGGAGTAGCAACTTTCAGCTTAATATTTTCTTAAGTATCAAATTTATAAGGTGCCAAAAATTAATAAAAATCACCATTCTGGCATGACAAGTTATTCTAGAAAAAATGTTTTACCATAGACAGATGTTTGTCCGCAAAATGAAACTACTGTTAAGACTATATAGTGAAAAATATCAAATTTTTTGTAAACTGTTTAAGTGTTCTGTGATGTGACAGAAATAGGCAAATTTGAGAATGTTTAAAAAAGAAAAATATCAATCAATTTGCAAACAATATTGAATACTGACATTCTGCTAACAGAAATGAATATGCTTACAGCATAGAAATAATCTATTATGTCATAAATGACTGGAAAACTAATTTGGATGCTGTATATGTCATACTTTGTAAATGAGAAGCTCTCAAAATGGACAACATCTTTATGCATTTTGGCCATTTTCAGGTCCTTATAAAAATAAAATTACATAAAACACACTTATGCTGTTTATATTTTTGTAGTACAGTATGTATTAATTGTTGTTATCAAGGTTCAAATTTGTACATACAATACCCTTAAAAATATGAATGTAAAAATTATTAACAAAATACAAAAATGCAGTATAATTTCTAGATGCTCCAATGTTAAAACTATTAAAAGGCATAGATCTAATATTTGGAATCTTTTAATCATTTCACCCCAAGCAAGGGAATGAAGCAAGGGGATACTGAGTGTGAGAAAATATGAGGGGAAAAACACTAAAGAGAGAGAACAATAAAAGAACAGGAATTGACATTACATTTGAATTCTTGAAGATCAAAGTTAACTGGCAAGCAAGAAGCTGGAAGAGAATAAACTCCATATAGAACTGTTGAGATGATTAGATGTATCATATCAACTGTAAAATGATGTGACCTGTAGCTGTTAGTTGATTTGAGATGGAATGACCCAAATATATCTTTAGATATCTTTATATTTTGGAGTTTTTGTTCTGGTTTGTCTGTGCTTTCTATCTAAAAGAGCACTTAATTGGGTAACAAAGATGGAATAAGCATCGATTTTTGGCATACTATGTCATTTGAGAGAAAGAAAAATGCATGGGAAAAGTTTTGTGAACGAATAAATATGCCAAAAGTGGTTTACAAAATTTATGCTGAAGACATTAGTTAACATTATAAAATATGAGAGAAACAACATATCCATATTAAATATTAAAAATCATTTGCACCTGTTTGGTTAATCATTTTGATGGCTTCTATATAAGTTTGTAAAATTTCTGGAGTATATTTTAATGTACCATTCAGTTAAATAGATAATCTTGTTTTTGAAACTAATTGTGATGAAAAGTGAATATTTTGCAACAACTTAAAATGCAAGAGATTGCAAAGCAAATGAATGATCACTGATCATGCAAATGGCTGGTCATCATCCAAAGAACACAATGCTGTATGTATGTATGTATATATATATATATATATATATATATATATATATATACACACACACACACACACACAAGGATTGGAAAAGAGTCTTATCATGAGCTCTTACTAGAAAACCAAATTATAGATTCAAACAATTCTTTAGTGCTTCCAATTATCCCAAATAAAGACAGTCACTGCCAAAGAGCATCCAGAATTAGTTAAGAAAAAAGATGTAATATTCCATCAGGAAAATATTAAATAGCATGTTTCTTTGGTTAGCTGGAAAATGTTCACTTGTCAATGATATTCACTAGATATTTCTCTATCAAATTATCAATGATTGTAGTCTTCACAGAATTCTCTTAATGAAAAAAAAAATTCAATTCACTAAAAGTCTGCAAACGTCACCTAAACCAGTTCTTTTTTGGGAAAATAGAATTATGAAATTGCCTGATAGATAGAACAAAACAGTAAATGTATTGCAAATAAGTTAATATCATTTTTTCTTTTTTACTTAATAAACTAAATTTGCTTACATCACCCAATAAATCTTCATTGATAGAACAGTGGACAGTGAATATTCAACCACTACAGCTTTTATGACAGTAAAATTTATGAGTATGTCAGAGTATAAATATCCGAAGAATTACCATAGTAAAAAAAATCCTCCACCACTACCAAAGTCAAAGTTTCTAAAATAATTTGGGCTTTACATAAGAGGACTGTTCACTCATCAAAAAAGTAGCTTGTTATTTACCTTCTACTGGGCATTCATTCAATGTGCTTACTGTAGAGAAATGATAAATAAGCTAGACTTGCACATCTTTGCTAGTAATTTTAATCCTGATAGATTGCTTCACTATCATGGTTTTATACCAGAGTAAATTAAGTTTAGTAAATATCTATGTAAAGTATAGATGATTTATATATGATTTCTGAAATTCACAATGTCAGAATGTCTATTCGTATATAAATTCATAATAATTAAGTGTCCCTAAAACAGTATGTACAAATACTGCATATAACATTGACTTTATCTACATTATTCTTAACAAAATCAAAAAAGGAAAAGAAGAGGAAAATAATAAAAATAAAAATTGAAAAGTGAACAAATTCATTATGTGACTGAAAGACAGCAATTTCTTTCATGTAAAGAGAATAAGTATAAAAAAAGGTTTTAACAATAATAAATAATAGAAATCAGTATAATGTTCTCTATATAAATATCCTTTTATGCACATACATATCTACACTTGTTACTCTATCACAAGTAACTTTACTACGGATATATTAGTATCTACAATATGTAATACTTTTTATATTGTTATAAAACTATAAAAAATATTCAAATCTAAAAGTTTCAATATGCTGTTATATTGTAAACAGGATTCTATTATGATTCAATGACAATAAAATATAATGCCATCAGGTAAAATAATAGAGTTGGAGAACAAGACAAGTATATTTCTTAAGGAATTTCATGTTTTCTGCAATATCTTCTTTCATCAAGTGTATATAAATTTGTCAAAAGCTGAAAAACACTGTTTAAAAATGGTGAATAGGATTTCATTTTTTTGTTTAAATTACTTTGTGGTTTGTTCCAAAATTCAAAAATACACTGCAGAATTCCATAAAATCCTACCAAAAATCATACATGCACAATTAATGTATTTTCTAATAATAATCTGTACTTCTATATATAAGTGCCCTCTGTGTTTACAACAATGAAAAGCAATTGGTATTTTGGATTTCAAACTAAGGCACACCAAAGCAAGCAAAAAGGTTCATGAAAACTATCATAAAAAGTCTTTGTTAAAGATACAATCTCCAACTAATGTTGCAATGTTTGATTATTTTGATTTTCATTTAACCAAAAAAGTTGTTTGTTAGTCAGGAATGAATGGCAGCTATTTTCACATTGAAATAGAATGAAACAAATGTAGTTTGGGCATAGGATTTTGTTCTTAGTCACAGGCCATATCTATTCAGGCATGGCACAAGACAGCAGAATAAACTAAAGGCCAAGAATAAATGAACCTTCGCAGTATGATCTTGTTTGACAGCTAATTAAGGCAGTCTAACAGGGCAGAAGTTTCAATTAGCAATTGGCCCCTGAGAAAATGCCAAGCCAATTAGCAAAAAAATAGTCTGCTTTAGCAGATGGTAGTATGCTTGCAGAAAATCTACCAGGAATGAAAAAGAAGAAAAGACAAACAAACTTATCTCTTTCCTAGTTACCCCTAAATCAGAGGGGAAAAAAAAAACTCGCTTCAATTAGCATATGACATTTCTTACTTATAGTACAGAGATTTTATAGATTTCTTGAATACAAAACTAAAAGTAATTTGAAATCTTATTTCCTTTCCTGAGGCAAAATTTTGGTGATAATTCTCAGCTTAGATTATAAAAACAAACCTCAGAGTCCCTACCATCAAGTACAACTTATGCATACAAACTTCTCATTGACAAGTGTGTAAGCTTGAAAGATAAAAATTAAAAATTGGGACACAAATGTTTGGTTGTTTAATAGCTGCAAAAATGCTGTTTAAACACACATTTGAAAATATTTATTTTTACAACTTTGCAATGGGCTTTTTTGGTTCATCAAATGATAAAAATAATGTCAAAGGACAAGGACAATTAGATAATCTATTTACATAGAAATAAAATAGAGTACTCTATATATATATTACATATATATATATATATATATATATATACAGTTAATCAAACCTGTTTCATAGATCTTTCACGCATACACACACACACACACACGTGTGTGTGTGTATGTGTGAAAGATCTATGAAACAGGTTTGATTAACTGGCTACAAGAAGCAAGAGTCAGTACGAAGGCATCTTCAGCAATACCAGCAACCATATCTCACAATCCTCACACTTGAAAAACTTGCAGACTTGTATGCAAGTCACTGGTGGAACTTACATGTCACACCAGACATGAACATCCAAACTGAATATTTTTCTGGACACTCATACATCAAAATTGACTGAAGAGTCCATTATTATATATTAGCATAAAAGCTATCCTATTGGGTAGCATTAAAGCTATCTTCTGTAGAGGGCTCTTGATTGGGCCTTCATCACAATAGCTAGGGAAGAGTAGATGCGATAGGCATCAATAAACTACAGAAGAACTCAAAAGTGATTGCTGCATTTAATTGTTGCATTAATATTTAAGCTTAAAAGTTCGACGATAATTTTTCTGCTGCCACTTAATTTAAAGATAATTTGATGTATGTAGGTCCTTACTTTCTGTACAAGCAATTATTTTTATTTCATGGATGACTTTTGCCAGATTTCACAATTAATTTTGATTATTCCCAAATTTATTTCCATGTTATAAAAATTGTTACCATACAAAAAATTTGTCACCAAAAAATCATGTAAACAAAAATAAAACAAAAAAAAAAATTAAAAGAAATAAATAAATAAAATTGACAAAAAAAATCACAGCAATGAAAACTTGGGAATCCAAAATTTCAAGATTGCAGGTTCAGATCTGGCCCAGAATGTTTTTAATTTGCTCACAAAGTGGACCCGATTCCAAAATCAAATATGTTGGCCTCTAGGAGTAAAGTTGAAAAAGTGTGACACACTGACATTCACATTATGTATGTATACTAACAACTGGCAGTTCTATTAGTTCTACAAATTTACATGAAAATCCACTTTCAGAGAAAACCTATAAAATTTTTTTTTCTTCATATAACTTTGGAAATAACTAAAGTGAAATGCTCATGTTAGTGATGGCGTTAAAGTATGTAAATGCTGGTTAAAAGAAATTCCTGCAAAAGATAAAATGTTGCAAAATTCAGCCACACTATCTAAATTTTTCCCTGTATTGACATTTTAAGCAGAAAAAAGAAAGTATTTAAAGAGGTAAATGAGCATTTGAACATTTCCAAAATATGGCAAGAGTTTTAAGCTGAATCAAGTGATATTGGAATGGAACATTAGAGACTTTAATATTTGATCTTGGTTTAGCAAAATTGTTAATCCTTTTGGAAACACAGGTGTCAGAAAATTCTATGCTTCTATTCTGACTTGGAAATTGTAGGTCAATTCTTTGCAAAAAACCTTGTTTTTCAGCCAATTTTAAAAGAAAAAAGGTCATAAGAACTTGGGAAAACTTCATTTTTGTTCACATCATCTGTTATTATACAGTTCAGAGAATGATGCAAACCAACATCAAAATATTAACAACATTAACCACTATTCTTGCTTGTTCATCAAATATTGATTCCCTACAACAGAAATTTTGTTTTTTGTGCTCTACTCTGACTTATTCCTGTTTTTAGATCTTTCCAGTTCTTATGGATAACTAAATTGTCCTATAATCCTTTCCCTCTATACATTGGTAGCCCCCTACGTTTTCTACTCTTCCTAGCGATCATCTAATTTCAGCCTGACAGCCAAAAGAAAGTTTACAAAAAATGAATTCATTTCTAGACTTGGTTGAGTGAGAAATTTATAAAAGAATAGTTACGTTTAGACTAAAAGAGCAGATGCGTGCACATGTGCGCAATCGTGCAGAATGACGAGGATAATAGTAGAAGTAGCAGCAGTAGTAATGAAGATATAAAGCTATTAAGAAGGGGGAAAGGAAGAGATTACTACCATTAATAAAAGTAGAATGTGGGAGAGAAAAAAATTATGAAGCTATAAAAAAATCATTTTCTATGTGTGTGCACATATATATATATATATATACACACACACACACACACACACACACACACACACACACACACACAAGTAAGTAAGTGATACATACTTACTTACTTATAATCTCGCTCACAGGAGAGGAATTTCAAATCTCATAGGAGGATTGATTGGGAAGGTATTTCAATCATATGTATAAGGCATAAGTATAATGATGAAAAAATACTTTGAATAGGGGAGGAAATGATGAGACCTGGGATTCCCAGGAAAGGAATTTTACCTGGGATTCTGAGAATCATTGTTATATACTCTCAAATTAATAAAAATAATGCCTGAAATATGACATTTAGAAAAACTACAGATATCAAGAAATGTTCTAACTTTCCCATTCAAGTTCAATTAAAAAGGTGCTGAAAGTCTGCTGTAATACACAAATAGTAGTTTCTTTTGAAAATTGAAATTAGATTCAGAAAGAATGAGTATCACAAATAAAGCAGATACATATATAAAAAAAAATTTAAATAGGAGAACTAACAAGACAAAAGACATGCTCAACAACAGGATGCATAAAATTCAAGGAAGAAATACTGATATTGGAGAAACAAAAAATACTTCAGAGATGGAGCAAATATATTGGAAAACTCTTCCACGATGAAAGAGAACAACCGGCAATACATAGAAATATTGACGGAGCAGAAATATTAAAATCTAAAGTGGAATCTGCACTGGCCAAATTGAAGAGAAACAAAACAGAAGAGCCAGATGGAATGGTAACAGAGATGCTGGTAGTCGTAGATGATTTCAGCATGGGCAAAATTACAGAAATAATAAATTAAATCTACAATGGCAGTGATATACTGGAATACCTAAGTAGATCTATTTTCATAGCACTGCCTAAGAAGCCAGATGCAAACAAATGAACTCCATCAGACCATCAGCCTAATGAGACATGTAACAAAACTTATCCAAATTCTGATGAATAGAGTGCACAGTACAATCAGACCAGAAATAGGACAGGAACAGTGTGGTGTCATTATGCTCAGAATGTCATCAGAAAGAGCAATACAAATGCAGAAGGGCATGTACCTGTGTTTTACAGATTATGTAAAGGCATTCGATAAAGTACACCACAAAGATCTGTTGGAACTGCTAGGTGACCTTGGCATATTTGGGAAGGATAATAGTCAACAACCTATACTGGCAGCAAATCTCCTGCATATGGATAGAAAAGGAGTTCAGCAGATATACAAAAATAGAAAAGGGTGTAAGACAAGGGTGTGTCTTCTCACCGGAGTTATTCAACCGATATAGCAAGACTATTCCGAGAGAAGTAGAAGTCCTACCAGGATTCATTATTGGCAGTCACAATCTTAACGACATAAGATGACACAGTGTTGATAGCAAACACCGAAAGAAAACTACAAAAACTCCTGCAGAAGGTAGTGAAGGAAAGGAAGAAGAAAGGATTAAACATGAACTGCAAGAAGATAGAATGTATGGTTGTTAGCCAAAGGATGAGACCAAATTGCAAATCAGAGATACCAAAATCAAACAAGTATGAAAATTTAAATATCTAGGAAGTGTTTTAACAGAGGGCAGAAAGTGTGACACTGAAATTCAAAGAAGCTTTAGGTTAGCCAAAGGTGCCTTCCAAAAGATAAGCAGGGTATTAAGAAAGAGAAAAATTTTGCTAGGAACAAAGAAAAGAGTACTAAACTGTTATGTGATATCTGTCCTCCTGTATGGCAGTGAGCGTTGGACAATCTCCTCAAAGAGGAGACCTAAAGCAACAGAAACGTGGTTCTACAGAAAGATGCTGAAGATACTGTGGTTCGATTATGTGAGCAATGACAAAGTTTTAGAGAAAATGGAAACAAAAAGGAAACATCTGTAAGAGACAGTTGAAATTTCAAGGGCATATAATATGGAAAGAGGGCTTGAAAAATTTGATATTCACAGGACAGATTGAAGGCAAGAGGGACAGGGGAAAACAACACATTATATGTACTTAGTGAGCTTCAGTAAATGGATGGTAGAACAGGGTTTAGGAGAAATAACAAAAAAAATTTATTAAGATCTAAAGAAGATAGGATGTTGTGGAGAGGTCTGAACGCCTATGCCCTGAGGGGAAACGTGACATAAAGAAGAAGAATTAGATTTAATTTTGAGATCAGACAACTGCACATCATGATAAATAATAATAATAATGCTGAATAATCATAGAAAAACTGCAGTTTGTTCCTAAGACAACAAAGAGTGCATTAAAAGTGACAAATTTTACAAAAATAGGTTTTCCTTCAGAATAGGCTATTAATGAAATTTGCTCTTCAAAATCATTAATAAAGAGAAATGAAATTGTTATACACAGTTGTTTAAGGCAATAGCAAATGAAAAGAAAAGATCCCCACCTCAACTATCATCATCTAAGTATCTGAAACTTTCTCATGATGTAGTGAAAAAGATAATTAATATTGGATCAACTAGCAAGGAAGCACTGTTCATTTATATATTTCAATATTTATTTGCGTAGGTTTTAGAACAATATTACTGGAAATATTTCAAAATGTAGTAATTTTAGTTAAAAAAACTAAAAAAAAACTCTTGATTAAAAAAAATGAATAAATAAAATAAGGGTAAATATGTTTTGATAAAAAACAAAAACCAGAATAACAGACATTTTGAAAAAAAGCAATCCAGAGAGAAAATGATAATAAATAAGATAAAATGTCTTACAAAAAAAAGTTTTAAATGTCATGGAAAGTAAGTTTAATGTTTTTTAAAATATCTTCTTCATTCAGGACCTTGGCAATCACAGCTTTTCACAGATTCCTTTTCTTTATTATCTGTGAATTAGCATGGCTTCTTAGGAAAGATTGGAGTAGTTTCCTGTTGCCTTCTCTTTGCCTGGTTGCCAATTATGAGTAGAGAGATCAGTCTACTTTGCTAGCATAACAGAAATGCCATTTAGATTTTAGGTAAATTTTTAAAAAAATGGTGAGAGAAAAATAGGAAAAAAAAGAAAGAAAGAAATATAAATTCTACTTAAATTCATAACACTCCATTCATATATTTGGAAAAAACATTTTTAAAACGTTTTTGCATACTCAAAAAATATTTTTAAAATACCTATGTATTGCAGATTGTAATAGGCTCTCAAATTTATGATCTGTAAAGATAGATATACTTAATAACAGCATTCTCTAAAGGACTCTGATTGAAACTTAATTTTAAAATATTTAACAGTCATCACATTTTGTATTTAAAATTGAAAAAAAAAAAAAAAAAAAGAAGAAAACAATTCTTGTAAAAATTCATTTTTCATCGGAAAAATATTTTAGCTTCAGAAAAATATTGTCCTTAACATATTATTCCTAAAAGCCATTAAAGGTTTTCTAATTAAATATTATCTTAGCTTTATTGGGTTTTGTATTTTACAATTCAAAGCTGAATTTTGGGTAGCTGTGTATTTCGATTTTACAAAAAATTTGATGATTTACATTCTTCAAAATCTACTTTTAACTAATATAATCACTAAAAGGCATGCTGTTGAATATCTTGATTTTTCATAAAATTACGTAAGGTTGGGTTGGAGTAACAGATGTAAAAAAAAAAAATATTTTACCATGACTTTCTTAAAAAAAAAAAAAAAAAAAAAAAAAAACGTGTCTAAAGTTCATTCATTTGTGAGTAAGTTCTGAAAGTTTCATTAAAATCCAATAATTATTTGATTTTTGTAAGAATTTCCAAATCAATGTGTTTTTCACCTGAAAAAAAAGGGGCTAAAAACTAATGGTAAATATTATGTAGACTGCTGATGTAAAAAAAAAAAGAGTAAAAGAAGAAAAAAAGATATTTAACCAAAATTTCGAACATGCTAGAAAGGATGAAAAAAATTAATAAAATAATAAAAAGATACTTTCGTCTTTCCTCTTAATAAATAGTATAAGCATTTTGAGTCAAAATGCTTATGTTATTAATAAAAAAGAAGTTTTATTGTCAACATTTTTGACAATAAAACTTCTTTTTTATTAAGTTTGGGGCCTTTTGTCATCATGCTATGCCGTTTTTCAGCGAATTAGTGGAGATACCACTGTGGAGATACCACTGTGAAGATACCACTGTGGAGATACCACTGTGGAGATACCACTGTGGAGATACCTTGTGAATGGAGCTTAAGGCTCCATTCACAAGGGCCACATTAATGTGGTTTGTTACTATAAACTCCTCTCAATTTAACTCAGTCCATAGACGTCTTACAGGATATGCATATAAATAAAGCAAGCAAAAAGCATTTTAACTGCAATAAATGCTAATAAGCTGTCAAAATAATATTCAAGTCATAAATAACTCATTAATATAATTGTTTTTCCAACTGCTTTCTTCAATCAGGGTCTTTGTTTTAATGGCAGTGAAGAGTGAGTACAATAATATGGGTGTTGGATAGGCAGCATAAAATAATGTGATAAACAGGAAGTAGGGTTTGTGGGGGAGGGGATTGGAATAGTGAAATGGTTATCAGCACAGAAAACGAAATTGATAATTTATATTATGGACAAGATTGCTTACATTTGCTTTGTGTTAATGCATTGGAAAAGACATATCCACTTTACCTTTTGCTATTTCAACAAAATGACTTTTTGTTACTGGCATACCATGAAGTGGGGTGGACAAAAGAAGACACTCCCCCATAACTACATTACTCAGGCAATAGCAATAAAAACTATTTTTACTATTGTCAACTTTGACAAGGTCCAATTATGAATAAACATAAAAAATAATGATGATACCTATATTATGAGAATTGCAAGTATTTCTAAAATTTTACTCTTGGTGAAAAATTAACTATTTTAATGTATACAATAGCAGATAGTAGTACCATAAATCCTATTTAGTCATTTCAAAGTCTTTAAAACAAATCCGCAGTTAGCTCATTTAAAGTAACAGACAGTAAGAGCAAAATATGAGTTTAAACACCAGTTAGTTTTCTTTCTAGAGTTTTATTCATAAATCAAATTCCAGTTCACATAGACATTAATTGAAACACTGAAGTTAAACAAATGCCCTCAAGGCATTAACCAATTTTAGTTTCACTAGTTTTTAACCTAAAACAACGCATCCAACAATTCAGCTTTCTTTTGCTAAAGTATTTTAATCTCCTCCTTCTACTCAATTTTACCTGCAATACAAACCAATGAGCTTCACTCAATGCTGAAATTACAGAGGTTATCATTCAACCAGTGTTTGTCTTTTAAAGGAGTTGTTTTTGTCCTTGTGTTTATCTTTAACAATCAAGCATCGCCTCTTCCTCCTCTTGCCTATCATTGACCTTTAAAACTATTTCTATGACCTGATGACAGCACTGCAGCTGATGTCACTTGGACAAAACCCATCTGTCAAGGTACACAGGACTCATTGAGTACTAACAAGATAAAAATAACTTCTTCAGTCTAAGTTGATAATGGGTCTGTAAAAGCCAACTTTCTATTTTTAGATTTTTATACAGCATTTTCAGGGTTTTTTTTCATGAGTATGGTTATTCTCACACTTTCTCTTACATTATATATATATATATATATATATATATATATATATATAAAATGATGAATTACAGATGCCAAAAATATTTTTATAAAGTACTACTTAATAAAAAATAAAAGAAAAAATAGTTTCAGGTAAAAATTTTTTTTTTTTTTCATAGAATACAAAAATAATGAAATAAAAATACTTTTAATGGTGTTCTTTGTTGATCCTCATGGTAGGTCTACTAGTTAAAGGTAGAGGACTGCTTCCAGATTTTATAGTCCACACAATTTTTCCATTTTTTGAAGTGAAATTTTATTTAATTTGTTCCAAGTGTTTGATCCACTTTGCATACATTCACACACTCTCTCATGTTTGCTAAATATTCTCAACAATTATTCAATGCTTCACTTATTGAAGACCATAAGATGTTAGATTATTTAAACTTGTAAATAGTGACTGATACAAAGTAAAGTGCAGATTTCCTGTATTATATTAAATAATATTCATAAAATGTCTACTCAGATGCTTTTATAAAAGGCAATAAAATTACAACCTTGTCTGCTGGATATTTGGCATTGTTTTCCCAGACTTGCATCATTCATTCTCAACTTTGTATATTTACAAAACATTGTCTAACCTCTTTCTAGTCCCTCTCTAAATATAATCAGCAAAACACTTTCTTTTTCCATATCCTATGCAATCATAATCAATAAAGAAACATCTATGACCAATGTCTTTGATGAATATTTGATTAAATGTGACATTCCAATAAATAAAATTCTAAATGAAATGTTCACTGGAAAGTTTACACATTTTTCAATTTCAGTCCTATTTGATAAAGGCATTTTTCTTACCATCAATGAGACTTTGAATTATAGAAGTATTAATAGTGACTGTATTAAATAAGTGAAGTTATTCTTCTGCTTTGATCAGGATTGTCAAAAGTTATCCTTTATATATGAACAACAAAATTAACTATGAATGGAAAATCAATTTGAGCTGAGAAAGAATAAGAGAGATTCCAAACAAAAACTTACAAAGACAGATAATAAATACAAAGTAATAAGATTTGAAAATATGAATGATTCTATGTTATCAATACTAAAAATACTTCCATGCATACTGCACAGAATAGGCTGTACTTGAATGACAGACTTCAGAGATATTAAGTGGGTAGCTTACCTTTGGAAACCGATGACAGAGAAACATTGCCAATTGTTGTAAGGCTTTTCTTCTGATGGGGTCAGGGAATTGTAGCATTCCACAAAATCTGAAATGGATAAAAGAAACACAAATAAATGGGAATTGTATTACAGGAAATAACAAAATTTAAAAATTTCTCCATCATGTCTTTATGGCATATTGAGCAAACAACACAACTGAAAAATTATTTTAAATAGCCTCAATAAAATAGAAATAAATGACACAGAATTATTGTACATTACAATGATGTAATGCACAAGAGCTGAGCAGAATGTATCTATCCATTGTTAAATACTGAGCCAGAGAAAAACAATTAAGTTTATTAAGAAACTTTTTTCAATAATTTTATTGAACTTCTGCCATCTTTGAAATGACTTCAAAATTCCATCTTCATCTTTCAGTGATTTGTTCTGAACTGTTTGTGACATGCAACAAATTCACTTACAGCAGCAGTCACTCACAGTGAAAAAACACCAGGCAATGCCCACAGCCACTAACAGTAATAAACAAAGTCATTGAAATAACCAATTACTTTATTAAACAAACAAGTTTTCAAAGTAACAAAGACCGAAACAAACAATTACTTCAATAAACAAATTTTGGAAGAAAGAAAAATTGAAAAAGTAAAAAAATAGAAGCAATTAGCTTATTAAACAGAGAGCAGGAGAAAGTAAACAGAATGAAATGAAAAGAGCTAAATGTGGTGGGGAGGGTTCTGAAATGGTTAAAAGGTGATAAAAATTAGTTTGCAAGTTTTATGAATGTTTTGTATATTTCTGCGATGTCATACACTTTCAGTACAGACCACAGTACTTCAAGAAATTACATTTTTTCATTAAGACACTTCCATCAAAACTAGAACACAATAATCCAATATAGGGGTTGAGCGAAAATTTCCCAGCTAACCTGTAAGAATTTTGGTCTGGTCACCAAAGAAAAATGCAGTCTAGCATTATGCGGATAGAGAAAGGATATAATATTCTAATTCTGGAGGCTTTTCATCAATTACTGCCTTCAGTTAGACTAATTAATAGAAATACTTGTTATTCTGGGAAGTGTCAACAATAGAATTCCTTTCCAATTTTACCATATATAATATCATATGTAACACCTACATTAGGTGAAAACTACCTTTAATACAGTTAATAAAAGGTTCTTTTAATTTGCATTCTATGTTGTTGTAAAATATCCACTTTTCATTACCTCTCACAATTTGTTTTAAAAAGAAAACATTTCCATCACATATTTAGCAAATGAGACAAAAATACAATCCAGTAGATTTTCCCACATTATATGGAAGTCACACATCAAAACAACTGACAAACTGTTGCAAATGATTTTCAACATTTTATTTGAATAATTCCTTCATAATATAATGTTGATTATCCTCAATAAATGTCTTCCCTTGATTTAACTTCAACTGTTTGACTTGACTGCAGAGTATTGTGTAACAATTCAACATGAAACTTCACAAAGCATTTTTGATGTGTTTAATCATTCACAGTTCCTTCTCCACAAAATGAACAAATATTTTTGCATTTCACACATATTTTTACCTTTCTTAAAATAAAAAAAATGTAATATGCCAACAATGTTCCTTAATTTTACCATCTTCAATAAAATTACACCAATTTTGAGATTTTTCATTTATACATTATTTTTATAGATATAATTTATTTAAGTAAATGCTGTTTTTTTGCCTGAGTTGTCGGACAAACTTACACTTCTTCACACACATACACACATTTAGTTGCACATACACTCCTATTGGTCTGGGTCTTTGGGTCCTGCTTGTGGGCATGGTGATAATGACTGTATTTTCATCACTGACTGCTTGTGTACTATTGATGATGGTGATAGTAACTGTGATATTAGTATTGATATGTTAATAATGATTAGTAACGTGTTAATGGTAAATTTAGACTTAATGGTGACGGAAACAGAAGTATGATAAAAACGGGTGGGGCAGTAATGACAATTTTAATTATGATAATGATGATGATAATATGCCTGGCCCCTGATTGTTTGTATGGGTGCATTTGTGTGAACTAAAATGCATACACCTGTATGAGAGTATCATCCTGAAAAAGCATGGAGGTAAATTCCCCCTCCCACCACCAAACATAGTCAACAAGCATAAATAGATCCAATTTAAAAAAATAAACCAGTTTGTCTGATGACCACAAAAGTATGAAACCCAGGGTAACAAACTCATATCTATACAACTGAATATGTTAGCTCTATCACTGATATTGAGCACTTTCCACTAAGTTCTTTATATATAAATATATATATATATATATATATATATATATATATATTATATATATATATGCATGCTGTTATAATATAATTAAAAGCAATCTTCTTGAACAAACTTAGTTAAAACTAAACTCTACATTTAAACAGAAAAAATGATTAATTATTTTGGCAAGCCCAGTACATTAAGAATCCTAACTGAAAGTACTGAATACTGTTCTTTTTTTCTTCTCTGAATTGCCTTTTTGTTTAGTGTCTATCATATCTCTCTGCAAGATTCTGTTACTCAATTACAGTCCATCTGAAGTTATTATGCAAATCACATAAAGCTCAATAACTCAAGGGCTGTTGAAAATATAACTAAGTTGAGAACTAGAAGCAAAAGGCTTTAAGAACTTGTCTCCTTGAGAGGAACATAAACTAAAGCAAGTTATAACAACCACTTTTGACCAGTGCACAGATCTTTGAACAGTTTTTGAGGGAATCAAAAAGGATAAAAGGTGTAGAATACTTTGCAAATTGGGATTCTGTCAAGGTATCTAGGCAAACTCCTGTCAGTAAAACAAAAATTCTAACATGTCAAAATTGGGCCAAGGAATAAATGCAAATTGTCTTTTCTGAAGTAATTTTCATGGACAAATATCAAATGACACTATGGACCTGATGGATAGGCCAAAGGATGGATTTTATCTTATGTAGATGTGCTTGTGGCTAAAAGAAGGCAGCAAAGAGGCGGGAATGTTATATGGCCTGGAATTGTTGACCAAACCATTATTGGACCATTCAAAGCTGATGAAGAAGTTAAACTAAAGAATGTTAACTATTGCAACTCCATGGACAAGACTTTCTTTGAATGGTACAAGTAAAAGTGAAGTGTGTATTTAAGCATGACAATGTTCCTTCTTATGTATCTAAGGTTACACGTGTATATTTTAAACATAAAAGACATTTACAGAAGATAAATGAATGGCCACTATCAAGTCCCAATCTGAATCTGATCAAAAGTCTATAGTTATTTGTGAAGATGAAATTATATGATGGTAACAAACAATATTGCAGGTCTATGGGAAGCAATTAAAACCACAATGTTGGAATTTGAAGTAAAAAAGAAAAAAAATATTAATAAAATCAATAGATAATAGACTGTTGGCTGTTATTGAGAAGAAGGGTCAATATATTAAGAGGTAAATGCTTTGAAAACTTATATATGTTTGTTATTTGTTTTATTATAGGTGTTGATGATTTTATTAGCTTGCTATTGAAAAAAAAAATAGTGATTTTTGTAATAACTTCAAACTTCAGTTTTTATAATAAATTCAATAACTATTAAAACATGTTGAAACTACCTAAAAATTTAACTTGTGATTTATTTTGATGCATTAATGATTTATAATTTGACAAAATTCTTCAAACAGATTTGAGTTATTGAGTTTTATGTGATTTGCATAATAACTTCAGATAGACTTTAAAGCTTTGTAATGGAAAGATTTTACAAATTTGTCTAACACAGAAGAATTTTTTAAGACTTTTTCCTCCAATTCAGAAAAGAATTAATTTTTTTTAGATAAGTAAAGTCAAATCTTATGCTCTTCATTTTGATCACTTACATATAAAGCATTTAAAGGAGCCATATTGTTGTGAGGAGCAACAAAATACCATATAATAGCATTACTTGCTGTTACACTAATGAAATAACTCTCATACATATATAATATCAATATTCATATCTACTCAGCAATACCTTCATCAATAATGTTTTATGATGGATAAGTCAAACTTTAGTATTATTATATTGCTTATAAACTTTAGCCATATTAAATAGTCAATCCTTGCATTACAGGTCTGTATACAGTAATCTGAATGGTACTATTCAAAAATAACTTACACTTTGACACCTGCTAATAATTTGGGGAGATTCACACACTTGGCAACTTCATTCTTGCACAAATCAAGTAATTCCAGCAATGCAGAGTCTCTGGAAAAAGAGAAGAAAAAAATTAAAAAATCAGAAACAACAGTAACAAATAACAGTAACAAATCTATTTAGAGAAATAAATAAAATGTAGATCAGTTTTCATTCAAGTGCTTTATGTCACAATCACACAATCAAGGTTATTTCTTTATACTGCTATGACATTACACTACAAAACAAAACACTCACTCAAAAGGATAAAGTTAAAATGTACTGTTGGTTGAAAGGATGTTAAGAGACAACAAAAGGACTTTTTGGCATCTATAATGCTCTAGACATTTTACATTTATTACTTTGCAAGCTGAATTGGTATATTAGAGAGTTACAATTTTAAAAGAAAATATGCTTATGAAAAAACAGAAACCTCCAAGAGTCGGGGGGGGGGGATCTCCATATACATTAAGTATGGAGCAATTAAAGGAGTCAAAAGTTGACAAGTAAAAAGAAAGGATGTTTAAAATGAACATTGAGTTTGCAATCCCTAACAAGCAAATGCTCTATTTCGCTTTGATTGTCTTACTAGAACTGGCCTCCAAATTGCCTTCCAAATTCAGCAAAAAAGTTAAGAAAAAGAGGTTTTTATAAAATAAACACTATTCTAATCAAATCAGACAATGCTAATGTCATGATGAGCTTTAAAATGTGGCACACATGATTAAGTCTAAGAATTCCAAAAAAGTAAAAGATCCAACTTTATTTTTAATCCTAAAACATGAACCAGAATCACTATATCTGAAGAATACAAAGTTGATTCAACACTATCACAAATGACCATATATTTATGACCTACACAAGGCATAGATTTTATTAAGACTCCTTTGTAAACTGTTGGGGCTCAACATGTTGTCTCTTGAGCTGCCACTTGGCCGATTTGTTAAAAACCTATTTGGGCAATTCACCATAATTTTAGTCTTTAAATTTTGCAATTAGAATGTATCATTATTATACACTTATATATTTCAACAAGTGTCCTCCTCTTGATTTCATCTGTTGTAGTTTCTGCTTCAGTAGAAGAGACAATCAATATCACAAGAACCAATTAGCTAAAAAGGTGAACTCATAATAAGAGCTATCCTCTAGCATGGACAGCAGAATGAGAACACTCTACACCTGCAAAATGAATAAATAGTTAAATTCAAAATTCCTGGAATACAGACTCCTGAAGGAGGCCAGAGTGTACAAACAATTGCTGAAACATGATAGCAGCAACCAAAATGAGGACATTCATCTGAACATACGAGGCTATAATAATTCAGACACATGTTAAGAACTGAGTAAGGAGGCATTAATCAGATTTCCACAAATGGTGAATTTATTCAATAAAGTGCAAACAGAATAGGTTTTGTTTAGATTATTAAACAAAAAAATAATCTTTTCCTTTAAAATTTTCCCAGCATTTGCATGAACAGCTTATTGGAGAGACATTTTATGTGTAGAAAAACAGGGCCTTCAACAAGAAAGTTTAACTAAAGTGGGGGGTCTCTACTTTTATCAGATGTCAGTTACTTGGAATTCTTTGAAAAACTGGCCTTTTGTTAAAATTTCAGATTTAGAATTGTAGATGATACCTTTGTATTGTGGTCACACCCAAAAGTTCTATTGGATCATATCAACTCATTTCAACCATCTATGATATAACAAACTACTTTTTTTTTTTTTAAGGAGAGTGGTTTTAGGAACATGTATGTAGAGAAGGTCAACAAATGCAGGGTTATAGCTAAATTTTAGTTCAAACCACTCTTTTTTGTTTTATAAGACAAATAAAAGATGAGAGAGGGGATAGTTCATTAGCTTTGCCTGATTTTGAAGGCACTCAACAGTGATCTCAGAAATCTAAAGAAAAGTTAATGCAATTAAGCACTAAGGAGAAACCCCAAAATGTCCAACAGTGAGCGTACAATGTATAATGGGTGCTGCAGAATGGATCAAAAAGACATTACAACATCAGAGAGGTTTTTCAATAGCACAACCACTTTTTATAACTTCCATACTGACAAGACCAATGAATAACAAAAGATCATATACACCAAGTCAGATTTTATTACACAAGTCAATGTTTGCATATAGCATTTGGTATTAACTGATTTTCAGAATATATTTATATGATAAATATACTATATGAATGTTAGCTTAAAATGTTTTTATTACAAATATTTACAATAACCTGTTTGGCAGTATGAGATTTTATAATGCAAATCAAGAGTTGTTCAAATTGTTTGCCAGTCAATCAATAATTAATCAAATTTTACATTAATAAAAGAAATCAATCAAATCAGGATAATGAAAAGAAATGAATAAGTATGAAAAGAAAAAGAAAAAGCTCTCCTAAAAAAAAAAGGGTCAGAAAGATGATGGAGAAAACAGATTCACTTCAAAAATATAGAAATAGAGGTTATGTCAACAGAATTTTTTTTCCTAAACAAAAATAAATAAATTTAATAAAAAATTTACATGGACTGTACAAAAACAATATACAGAGTGCGATGGGTAAATTGTCGCCATTTTATATTTTTAATTTTGTGCATGTTGTTTGTTTTTGATTTTGTCAACTGCACAGTATATTAGGATCAGTTGGGCACTGTCTGTGAGAAAAAGAGCAACATGACCCAATTCACTTTGCCAGAAATTTGGAAACAGCATGTTGTACTGCTTGGCATTCATGCCAGAAGCTCCAATATGAACATTTCAGAGCACTTGAGTGTTGATCAGTGCAGAGGATTTAGAAAAGAGTTAGGTGAGTCTAATGGTGATTACAAAAGTATGCCAGAAAACTCACTCTGACCATTCTGATAAGAAAAGAAGTCCCAAATTTGTTGGTGAGGGCCTCAGACTCAACATGGAGGCCTACATCAAGTGCTTTGAGGAGGTAGTGCTGCCCTGGAAGACCCTATGTCTGGCAACAGGATTCTGCACCATGCCACATAAGCAGGAGAACCTAGTCATGGCTGTCAGACAATTTCTGCAACCACATCACCATTTACATCTGGCCACCTAACTCCCCAGATTGCAACCCCCTTGATTATTATGTGTGGGTCATAGTTGAATGAGAAACCAACAAAACTCCTTGTAACATCAAAGATGAACTGAAGGCAAGGTTTATAGCAGCATTCACCAACTTAAACAAGGAGACCATTCAGAAGAGTTGAAGGAGATTGCGAAGTCATCTGGAGACTGTGGCTAAAGCCAATGGCAATTTTATTGAATAAACTTACCCTTTAGTATTTCAATGTATTTTTGTGTAGTTTTGGTAAATATATATGTTAAAATGAAATGTCAGAGTTATTTTCATTGTTGTGTAATTTAGACGACAATTTATCCATCGCACCCTGCAAATGACTCCTTTTGTCACAATAAAAATATGACAAAAAGGTTCTATGAAAAAAGACACAAACTAAACAAAACTCATGAAGCATATCATTCATGTTGGATAAACTATAAGATATAAATATGTAGATCATGTTGTAAATATACTACTTACTCTATTTGCCTTCTGTCTGTGTGTTGATGACAATATGCAGTAAACACCTGTCTGTCAAGTAATTGGGCTATCACATTCAACATTGGAAGTGAAACTCTGCAAAAACAAAAGACCATTAAAGAACTTTTGCCTGATAAATTTAATCAGAAAATTTTGATGAGTGTAAGAGAGTATCTCAAGTAAAGGTAAGTGAATGCTCACCTGAGAAAAGTCATTGTATGAATTTGTCATGATTAAAAAATATGGCATCATAATTATTTCCTTACAACTCTAATATAGCTCTGTGCTATCATATGCATTTATTAGCTTCTATGCTAATACTAATAAAAGGCTGGTGACTCTGCCACTATGTTGTAGCTTATTTTTAATTGAATAAAGCTTGGCTCACAGACCCAAGTATACTTAGTGCTCATTTTTAGTACAAGCTCTTTGTCTACTGGTCATCAAATGTAAGCTGAGAAACAGCTCTTAGCAATTCAGTTCTTTAAAGAAATAGTAAATAATAACTACTATTTCTTAAAGAAAGCTAAATTTCTTATTGTTTCACTAAAATTCTTGTGCATCTATAGAGATCAATGTTTTTAACTAACAATCTTTAATATAGCTGAAGTGATCTAATGTAAAAATATAATTTTAATTATAATGAATAACTTAGTTAAATTATAGGTCCAAGAAATATATGAGCAAATAATTTAGCCATCAGCCAGCATGTTTCTAAGATAGTAAAGACATATAAACAATCAAAAATGTCAAAAAATTAGTAACAACAAACTAATGTCTTCCCTTCACTTAAATAATGGCAGCTAGAAAGTGCTGGAGACAATATATAGATATATCAATCCAGTCTCATTCCAGAGCTGTCCATAATTAACTTGTGTTTGTTGGATGTGTCCTATATTTGCTAAATGAGATTTAAATCTAGTGAACATGACTGTAAACTGGTTTCATATGAAGAGTAGGGACTGCATTATCTTACTGGAACAACCCACCACCACTGGGAAACATAATGAGTTTCAAATGGTTTGCAACAAGGTCATTAGAGCAAAATCATAGCCTCCTTCTGACAGGCTGAATCTATATATCATGCAAGCTTATCCACATATAAAAATTGAGTCTGCCTGAAAGAACTGGAAACATGACTCATCTAAGCAACTAACACCGCATCAGTTATCCTCAGTGTCCAGTGAATGAGTTGCAGTAACCAGCACAATGGTATTGATAAGGATACTCTTGTATGATGAGTATGCAACCTCATGAAATACAATGTATGCTCTACAGGGCATAGACTGATGGGTTGAGTGGTACCAACTTTAAGTTGTGATGGGATTTGATGCACAAGTTCCCTTTTGTTGGGTAACTGGTGGTCCTATTCTTGCATCACCTGTGGTCACCTGCAGTTTATGTGGTGCTGATACCTGTATAGAATACACATATTCATAGTATACCTTTTTGTTATTGATGCCCAGCACTATAATAGTTACCACCTTAGAGTCAGGATATCCCATGTTTCTGCCCCCCAAATTATTTCACAGTCAAACAATATAACGTTCTGTCCAAGATATGTCACATATTTTATGGCAGATTCCTTTTATACAAGTGAAGAAAGGCACAACATTCGGTGCATGGGTGTCTAATTTTAAGGCACTTCAGTTTAGAACTGAATTACAAATACATTCTACAAAACATGGAAAAACTAGCCAATATCTGACTTTACTTGAAAATGTAACAATCATGTCAAATATACTAAAAGCTATCTTAAAGAGATATTTAGTTCATCGTTAGTTAAATCTTTTCACAGAATCGAATTCAATACTATTAACTATATTATTAGTTATCAAATGTCAAAAGGAATTTAAAAGCAAGAAACAAAGAGAATGTAAAAAAATTACCTGTCATTTTTCTGGTATTGTCTGAACACCTCAAGCAATACATTAATAAAATGACTTTGTTTTGGGTCAGTGGCAGCTGCAGATTTTAGATAGGCATCTAATGCAGAACTAGACTGTTGACTCTAAAAACAATAGATTCACATAAGCAATTATAACAGTTTATTTTTTAACAGATCATTGAATTGAATATATTGAAATATCAGTTCACTTTTTGATTAATTCCTTTTTTGTTAATTAAATTCTGATGATTAGTATTATTTCAAATATTAATAATTTACATAAGTATCTCTTATCTTAAGCTCCACTTACCAAAGACTTAGTCAGTCCACCAACACTAATAGTTAAACCCAGCAAGACACTGTAAGCATACACATCACTGCTCAAAAGTTGGGTAAACAAGGGGAATATTTCTGACTGTATACACCAGCCAATATTAGATATTGCATCCCTTAGAAGAAAAAGAAAATTTTAACATCATGCATACATATGAATATTATTTCAAGAATTCTATGGATGAAGATCTAATAAAACTGTGATAGGAACAACTATTTGTTATATATTTAAATTTCTTATTTGAGAGTAATTAGAAAATAATAAAAGAATTTGAAAGCATGTCATGAAGTTCCATAATTTATGCTTAATCATTAATATGTATATAATTTATTTATTTTGGAAGTTAGCTTTAAACAACCAATGAATTGTAATTAATATATTCACACAGTACACAAAATATTTATAAACGTCTACATTAGATTAGAAAATATATTTCCTTCAACTGTCTCAGTCATTATCAAGAATTGGATGGGATGTTTTCAGCATGAGATTCAAGATTGTGCTGCCTATAGCATGGAATTTCTTTTGTAATTTCTTTTTAGAATTTAAAATAATTCAAATGTATGTGTACCATATAAATGACATCATGTGTATAAAAAAAAATATTTCCCAACTGCACCAGAAAAGAATGTATCAAATATACATTATTTCATTGGACTATTAAATTTTTTATCTACACACCTCTTGTGGTGAAAGTCATTTTATCTAATGTGGGTTATTTCTTTTGTATAATAATAGCTTCTAGCATTTTTGGTCTTTTCTTGCAGTGAGTGCTTTATAGCATTTTGGTATTATCTATCGTATATACTCGCAAACCTAAAAATTACTAATTACCTGGATATTACATTAGATTTACGAGATTTACGCCATATAAAAAAGATAATCAGAACGCACAATACATAAACATAGGCTCTAACCACCCAACACATATCTTAAAGCAGATAACCAAAGGTATTGGCTATAGATTACCCACCAATTCATCGAATAAGAACATTTTCAATCCAAATAAAATAATTTATGAACAGGTTTTAACTAAAAGTGGACATAAGAATAAACTAGAATACATTAATATAAATGATGACTACAGAACGCAGAATAGACATAAAACCAGAAATAGAAAGATTTTGTGGTTCAACCCCTCCCCCAGTTTAATTCATTAGTAAAAACTAAAATAGATAAAGTATTTTTTAAACTATTAGAACAAAATTTCCCAAAGACCAGTAAATTATACAAAATATTTAATAGAAACACTGTCAAATTAAGCTATAGTTGTATGCCCAACGTAGCTAGCTTAATTAACGGATATAATATGAGAAAAACTAAGGATAAACCACAGACTGCCCATCCTAGATGTAATTGTAGGAATAAGAAAACCTATCCCCTCCAGGGAATGTGCCAGCAGGAGTGCGTGATTTATCAAGTTAAAATATGCAAGGACATAGTTAATAACAACAATGAAAACTCTAAAATATACATAGGATCCACTCAAAATGTTTTTAAAAAGTGGTATTATAACCATATTAGTAGCTTCAACAATGAAAAGCTTAAACATAGTACCACGTTATCCACCTATATATGGAAATCTAGACGCGACAATAATAAAGAACCCATTTTGAAATGAGAAATATTAAAAAGATGTCCCAAATATAGAGCAGGTAACAAAGTTTGTCACCTATCTCTAGAGGAAAAACTAGCAATCGCTTTATACAATGAACCTGATCACTTACTAAATTCAAAAGCTGAAATTTTAAGTAAATGTAGACATAAAAAACGTTGGTTGTTAGATTAGGCCCCCTCCGCTTGGTGTATTTTTTTTTATCTTGATTTTATTTTTGGAATAAATGTTTACCCATCCCATCGTCAGTGTTTTCTTTTTCATTCTTTCTTTTTCTTGTTGCGTTTCTTTTGTTTTGGTCACGTGGTCATGATTTTGAGTTTGTACGCTATATATTCCGTTCCCACATTACCTCTTTAGCTAGTAATCCCTGAAGATTCGCTTAGGTGAAACAGTGGTAGGTTTGTCTGGCTCTTTAGGTTTAATTTAATATATATATATATATATATATATATATATATATAACAAACTTTTCTACATATGAGATTACTTATAGGATATACTTATATTTGAATTAATTTGAATTCTAGAGTTCCAAGAATAAAAAATGCCAGGATGTAGGCAAGACAATCTTGTTTATCACACTGACAACATCTAATTCTGGATACTGACTGAGACAGTTGAAAGTACTTAACAAAAACAGAAAACATGAACTTCAGACAGTTTATCTACAATTTTCATTTGAATATTTTTTTTTAAGGACATCTTATTTGAAAAATACAATCAAAAATTGAAAAGTCAGACTTTGTCAGTTAAATTCAACCAAGCATATTTAAATGAATTCTTGCTGACTACACACACACATCAAATAAATGTTAAGCAGTTTTCAAGGGTAATATTAATCCTTCAATATACAACTGAAATGTTTCATTATTTTAAGTCTCAGGATCAATTACCTAATAGTTTTAAAGTGAAAGTGAAAAAAATATTCATATACTCACCTTGGAAATAGTTTCAGAAGTTGTGCATGTTGAGGAATGTGCGGCACCAATGGGCTGAAACAATATAAAATAAAATATTCTCATGATTTTGAATGTAGAGTCACAAAACAAATAAAATGTATAAGGATTGAAATATTGTGAAATAATCTAACCTTCTTCAAGATATTTCACATAAAATGATCAAAACTCCAACATATTCTAATGAGCATCAAATTTCTAAAACTCCATACATAGACAAAATACAGATTTGTATAAGTTTGCATCATGATGCAATAATATCATAATGGTAAGAACTCAACACTTTCTCCCCACCACATACATAAACACTGTGTTTAATACACTAAACATTGAGGTTTTAATATATACTAGTTTATTCTGCAAAAGAAAATTTACAGGTTTATCTTTTAAACAAGATGTAACAAAAAAAAATAAATAAAGGAAGACAGTTGATGTCCAAAATGTAGGTCATCATTTTGAAATCTCTATATAAAATTTTAATAATCAATATTCAGATGTATTACAAGGATACTAAATAAATGAGCAGTAGAATCAAATGTGAAATACATGAGTGAGCTACAGTTACTTACTTGTGATGTATCAGCTGTACAAAAAGCTGAGCAGCTAATGTCCTTGTGCGGTCAATCTTCTCACAGGCCTGTTGAGCAATGGAACATGTTACCTTCTTCACTCTGCAATAAAGACAGATAAAAACAAAAAACTCGAAGAAAAATCAAAGTAAATTTCGTTTGGGATCTACTTTTACCATTCAATACTGCAGCATAGATAGACATAAAAAGCAAAATATGTCAACAGTGACAGATAATTCACATCAATTTTTGAGACAAGCATTAAATGTTAAAATCTAAATATACACTTAAGTGGAACTGAACAATGAAGAACCACTTTTTTCACTGATTTCTATTTCTATTTCTTTGTAAATATTTCAATGTAGCTATCAGACTAAATTATAGAAAGTGATTTGAAGGAATGCTGAAAAATTTTCAGTCTGATCAAGAAAGGGTTGAAAAAATTCTAATGTTTGGTTTGGAAATGGATTAGGCTGAGAACTTGGACACATACATTAAATATGTTACTGTTATGATATTTAATTTAATAACAAAATGAGAATGAAAATATAAATGCAAACAATAAATCATTTTCTAAGAAAGAATATCTTTTCCTTGTTTTTTATTTCTAATCACATTATAGCTTTGTAGAAAATATGGACAGTGTCAAATATATTAAAATAGATTTTTTTTTATTAAAGAATTAAAATAATGACTTAATTATTGAACTTAAAAAAATCTTCGTGAATAATTTCTTTCAATATCAGAGACGATTTTCTATCACCAAATTTATCCGGAAATTCTTCTCAAATTAAAAATTACCAAGGGAGAGAACTAAACATTTGAAATGCTAAGTCCTTTGCTTTTAATTCTTCACCAGAAACTGTCAACTAGGCATTTTGATAACTGAGCACTTAATCAAGAGAAGTAGCAATAAATAGCTATCACCAAGCTATATTCATAAGAATAAGTGATTTATCATAAAAAGTTAAACTCCTAACAGATCATCTTAACACAGATTATAGACAAGTTTGACTCACAGTCTGAGCAAATCAGGAACCCAGGATCTTTTATTGGCCATTGAACAGAAGCAACAGTAAGTCAGGCAAGTAGTTAAATACAATGGTAATTTAAGAATGCCCTCAAAATGTACAAACACTTTACATAAAATTAAGCAAATAAAACTTGTCCAAATGGTTGTACTCATTATGACAAGATACAAGGGTGCAGATAATACTTACAGGTTGTCTGTCAGAAGTGAAGGTTCAGTAGAAGTAATTAGAGAAGTCACTGAATACATCCCCTGCATACTAGCTTCTCGAACCCTACAAAAGGAAACAATAACATTTAGTCAAAGTTTAAATTTTGGAAGGGTTCATTAAAAATACAGTTGTAGAAAAAAAATTTTTATAACTATTTCTGAAGGTAATAGATTTATTTATCAATCCAACAGATTTTTATCACTTTAAATGTTATTTTTAGTTGATACTCATATTTGAGTAGATGCTCCACTTATTTATTTATTTTTGTCTACTAGCCTATGTTTCAAATTTTGCTTGATTGGGAAGGCTGCTACATGACTGAGACAGTTAAGGCACATCGGATCTAACAAAGGTTTCCCTCTACCCAGAAGGATGCTGGTTTGAATCCCACTGGAGAGTGCATCTTTTTCTTTAATAAGAATTCTCAAATATTCAGGTTGGTAGAGGAAAATAAATAAATATACTGCTTGATAAATAAATGGAGTGTCTACTCAAATATGAGTATCATTCTAAAAATAACATTTAAAGTGATATTATAACTATTTGAAAAATGTTATGACCTACTATAAAGAAATAACATCATATATAACTAACCCTAAACTTCAGAAACATGCAATAGGCATTCTATTTGCAAACATTTTTTTACAGTTTAATTCCTATATTACCAGTTAATTTCTGATACCATGAGACAATAGATCTCGTTAAATGCTATACCCACGCAAGACATAAGTGATCATCGCTTTCTAGATTCCATTTCTTTATTATCTGTGAATTATGATAACTACTTGAGAAAAAGAGTGGAGTAGTTTCCTGTTGCATTTTCCATGATTTTGAATTTAGTGTAATCCTTCACGTAGTAGCCTTGGTAGACAGTCTAAGTCCAGTCTGCCTTGCCATTTAATCCACAGCCTGAGAAAGAAGTGATGGAGTGATACCTTTTGAAAGGACATTAGTGCTAAAATGAGAGCAGCATACTAAGCTGAAATTTGAAGACAACCAACCATTTTCACTTTCTGTACCAATAACTTATGCTAGCAGTATGTCCATGGTTATATAGCTACCAAAAATCAAAGAAAAAGAAAGCAAAGTTTGCATTGCCCTTTAACAAATATATAAAAATAAAAAATAAAAATTCCCTGTTGTCAGTGTTCAAATTATTTACACAGTACACTGTAACATCAATCTGAAGAAAAAAATATAACCCCTCCCCCTCCTCCTTATTGTTAATCTGTTGTTCCCAGTCTCAGGGCTACCAGAAACAGTATTCTCAGTATTGTTGCCACTTGGCAGTGTTTTTGATTTTCACAGTCATCACATGGAAACATTAGCATGCTGAGAGATAACCAGATTTTACAGAAATTTTTCATAATGATTCCTACTAGGAATTCAGATATGACACAATGAGTTGTGATAACCTCTTTGTCTCTGCTGAAAACGAATTTCACAGAACAAACTATTGATAACTAACTTTATATGTAGCCTGACTGACAATTTTGCAGAAGGAAGATTTTCCTAATTTGTAGGGAAATAAAGTACCTTGATTCTTGCTCTGTATCCTTGTCTATTTAGGCCTGCATCTGTGTGCTTTAAGTGGCAGAAGCAGTGAGATGGATGCTGAACAGAGCACTTTTTGTTGCTTCTCTCTGCCCCTCTGCTGCATCCATCGCATTTATTTAGGGAAATTTGTGCATCCCTGATTGACACTGACTTATTCCATATTTTTCAATAAGATATTCATATGAACTGCTTTGTCCAGTAACTCAGAGCCACTTTTAGAATGTGGTAAGGCTGAGCTCCAAGTTTGAATTTTGGTAACGAATTGAACATTTCAGAGAGGTATAAAAAGAAAATTGTTCCTTTGAATTTTGGAAATTTTAGAAGGCCATAAATCATTGTCATGTGATCCTGTAGGTAACTAGGTGTGTTGGAGATCTAGTCTGACTAAATCTTAATGAATTCTGCTTGGTTTATTTCTTGGTTTGAATCTTCAGGGAGCTTTCTCCAAAGTCATTTTATGGCTTCTAATTATTTTAATTTTTCTTTATTCTCCTTAACACTTAATTAGTTTCCCCAAGTTTTCTCACTTTTTAATCTTAATTATTTCCTGCTCCAAATCATCATTAGGCATTCTCATGCAATAAAACATTGAACCAGGGCTACCACTGTTATAAAAAAAAATCTAAAAAATGATGCTATATCTTTAAGTCATAACATTTCTGAAAATTCATAAATAATTATAAAAAAAATTAAAGGAAAAATATCTTGTAAGATGTGAAGAAGTTGAAAACATTTCAACATACCAAGCACCAATATCACCCCGTCGCTTATCTACTGTATAATCATCCATGGCTGTTAGAAACGTCTGAAAGATCATATTCACATTGTCTGCACACAACACTTGGCTGCTGCTACCATCTTTATGCACACCAACTGTCAAACACAGGCTATTAATAAAATAGATATCTTTATGAAACAAGTTTTACTATAAATGGAAAAAAAAAAAAAAAAAAGAAAAAAAAATCAGACTCCCACAATGCATGTAATACATCAGTAAGTCTATTAACTGTGGAAAAGTATTTATTTTCCAAAACAAATATCTTTTAATCTCATTCCTCATTTAATGCTCTTAATTCAATAATGAATATTAAGTACATTATAGAATGAAAATTTCAGATCAAAATACATTCAGCTATTAATAACTGACATTAACACAGATTTACTGAACTCTTTTTATTTTTGGGAAACCTGATATAATGTATATTTGTTTATATTTCTAAAACATTTGTAATATTGACTCCAATTTCATCACCAAACTTGCAATACACAAAAAGTTGCATATCTTGGAATCCAATTTGCTTTAAGGATAAATAAATAAATAAAATGTTAGTTTTAACCAACTTTCTTGAACTGATCGGTAGTCTGAATAGTACCAAATACATCATTTGATATGAGACTTGGATGAAGGCAAGATTTTTCAACATGTTGGAGGTCCATACTACAGGACTGAATGAACCAAAACCGTCTAGGTGATGAAGGTGTCACTATATTAAACGATTGGCCATCTCAAAACACCGACTTAAATATCATCAAACAAATGTGAACAGAACTAATCAAAAGAATCTACACAATCTTGAACAGTTATGGGAGTTCAGATGCAGTTATTTAATACCCGTGAAGATTGTGAAAGATTTGTAGGTATCCCTTCCTAGGTACATTGAATCAATTATTCAAGCTGAAGGAAGCTACATGAAATGAATATTAAGTAATAATTTTTTGTTATAGACATTTGTATGTTTTAAAACCCTGCATCTGGCCTGGTTTATGTGAGGTGGCCAAAACCTTTTGCATAACCATTTTGGCAGGTTGTCTCACTTCTTCCTCTCTCATTCAGAAACCCTTGCTACATAATTTGATAATTAGGAATAGAAAAGGATATAAAGCCAAGGTTTCATTTGTAAAAAAAAAATGCAAGACAGAACAGCCATTTATAAAGTGACAATTTTTAAAAATTTATAATTAGTGTCATTAAAGTATTGAAATGCTAATTCCATTCATCTTACCTTGCAATTGCCTTAACTGCATCCCTGCGTGCCTCTGCCCACAACTGAGGATTAGCTGACATCTGGGCAGCTGTACACAAAGCTGAGAGGATGTAGTCCAGTTTACCATCAACCATAAATTTTGGTAAAGTTCCCAGTGCCAAAGCATGACTCATTCTAACAAGAAATAAAAAATGTGATTATTTATAAGAAAGATATAGAGGTTTGATAAATTACTGGGTCAAAATTATGCAATATTAAGACATACAATGCAATTTTAACCTACAGCTTTTTGGCATAAGTTTAAACTGATACTTTCTTCTTTGTTTTCATCTATTGTGACTATTTTATTTAAAGTTTATATTTTCTTGATTTTAAATGAAAATTTGGAAATTTTCCAAAATATTTCAGTGATATTTTTACTTCCCAAAATTGTAGTTTATAATTATAGTTTACATATATGGGAAGAAAAAGGTGGCACCAGTTCAAATGCCAAGAGGATATAGTTCAGTAGGAATCTTATAAGTGGCAGTTTTTTTCATTTGTAAAAACTTACTTGCAGCTAACATCTGCATTCCAAATTAAGTTATAAGTATAGAAAATTAATTCTTTACTAATTTAATCTAAAATTGTTTTAAAAAAAAAAGACACTACGAAGGAGTTTAATTTGATCTGTATACAACTCAATTTTTGCCAGTGCTAATATCAGAATTCACAAAACCACTTGCAACTAAATTTATTGAAACTTTTAAAATGAGAGTGATATGAAAATTATAAGCATAAGAAAGACATAAAAATTTCTAATAAAGAACTTTTAAAAGAAATCTTTTGCATTGTAGAAAAATATAATTTCTGAAATGTTTTGCTCATTCATCTACATTGATATGGACAACAAAGACATTTATTTGGAATAGTATCCATTCCAGTTAAGGATATTTTATCAGACTATAGTAATTGAATATATTTCTTATGGTACATTCTACTGATATTTATGTCTCCAAGCTACATGTTTTCAAATTGAATAGCTGTTGTTACTATTTAACCACATTTATCTCAATCCACAAACATTACAATTTAAACTTTCATTCTTTGGCCTACCATGCTTAATACTGCATTGACATAGTGCAATATTTTAATACATGGCACAGTGGATAAAGGCATTGGTTAGATCCAGTGACAGGACCCAAAGAGTGTGAGTTCAATACCTGGTTAAGGCAGTGGAGAACTTTCAGAGGGAAATTAACAGGAGATAACTGATAATTGACATCGATTAAACATGGCACGTTGAACTAGAACAGTCTACCCCAGTGAGCAAAATAAAGGGTTCAGTTCGACATTCCAATCACCTGAAGAAGGCTGGAGCATACAACGGCCGAAATGTTGTAATAAAAATGAGGACAATAGTCTGAATAATGTAAATAATTTTAATACATGTTTTTTTAAGTGCACTATACCTGCCTTCAAATAGAATAATCTTTTCTTTAATATCTTGTTTCTGCTTTTCAACAAAAGATCATATGCAATGCTATAAGATTTTGTTTTGTAAGCACAGGAAAATGAAAAAAAAGAAAGCTTATACAGTATTATTAATTATTAGCTGTGATTCAAAAGAAGTGGAAGACTAAGATCAACATAGCAAAGGACTATACAGAAGAAAGAGTGAAGTACAAGCAGCAGCTACAGATGGGGCAGAATGAAGACATGTATGAGAGATAGGTAGGTCCTGACTCACCGCCTAAAGTCTCGATCACTACTCAACTCTTCAACACAATGTTTTAGCAAGACATCTGCAAAATAATTGAAAACTATTAATGATACACCAACACTCAATCAAGTCAGCTAGTTATATTTTATTTTCAACTAGCAGGCTACCCCCATTTGCTATTGCTTCGCAAAGTAAGATATATTCACTACTTGAAATCTTTGAAACAAAAATTTTAAATGAACATTCCATTCATAAATTTGCTTGTTATAGTTGAGGAAAGTTTTACAAATAGATGCCAACTTGTCAAAGGCCAAGTAAAATTCAAATTTCAACATTTTTCTGCACTATATAAGATGATATTCTTAAACAGAACTATTTTTGATATGAAAATCAAAACAATCCTTGAAAGAACGGTAACGGGGTGGTCCAGTAAATACCTACTATAAAGTAGAGTTGGGGCTTTTTAATGTCAGAATTCATGGGAGAATTGAGCTCCAATTTCACATTTATTCATATAGATTCCATAATATAGGTTTTATTTAATTAGCTATTATATTTCTCTAACTCTTCAAATTTCTATTTTCCAATCTTTACACTATATTAATGTTATCCTATAAATTTTCCCCTTTGAAATAAAAATAATTGTTTGTACAGAAAATAAGGATCTACGTACATCAAATTGTCTTTAAATTAAGTGACAGCAGAAGAATTATCGTTGAACTTTTAAAAGGCATTAATTCAATACTTAAATGCAGCGATCAATTTTGAGTTCTTCTGTAGTTTATTGATGCCTATCTCATCTACTCCTCCCTAGCTATTATGATGATGGCCAAACCAAGAGTTCTCCACAGGATCTAGTTTAAATGAGGGCCCAATAGGGCAGCTTTTAAGCTAGTTAATAAAATGTGCACTACAATTTTGGATACAAAAAAGAAATAAGAGTTAATCCCCTTGAACCACGAAAGCAATGCTAATGGCTAATATAATATATTAATATATATATTTAACCTCACATAATCTGGCAACCCTGAATCTGAGCTCAATGAAAATCATTTCCTGTGCCTAACTTTTCTAGGGCTTTTGAATGAGCTATGAATCAGTGAAATCAGATCAGTGGAAGCAAAGGCGTTGCTTGTACAGACACACGCACAAACACACACACTGTATTTTATATATAAGATTGATAAATGTATGGAGTAACAAGGCTATCTTTTGCTGCCTTCAACACACCTTTGAAGATGGCTGTATTTTTATGTGCATTCTTCAAAAAAAGAAAAAAGGAATAATCAAAGATGTCAAGGTTTACAGTATAAGCTCTCAATAAGTGTACATTCTTTGATCATTTGATAAATTATCTGGGACTCAACAAAATCTTAATGTAGAATATATCATGATATCAATCTAATCTTAGGAAAGAAGTGATGAATTTACCTAAAGGCAATCAGAAAGCATTTTAATTATAATGAAACTCTTTCAGTTTTTAGAGTTCAAATTCTGTCTGGTATGAAATGATCATTCTATGATTGGGTGGATGTGCAGTGTCAAATCTGCTGACAAAGTTAGCATGGTGTCACTCTAGAAATGTCTGGGTATCCAGACACTAGATTTCTTGCTGATTACTCAAAAACTACAATGGTTTGGATATGTACAACAAAACAATTCATAGCTGAAGCAGTATACTGAGCTGAGCATTGAAGAAAGCCATGACAAAGAATAACTAAAGAAAACCTGTAGTGAAGGAATTAAAGTTGAAAGAGGACATGGATTTAGAGAGAGTAATTGTGAGACATGCAGTGAAGCATGCTTCCAAAACATTCATCAAGGAAAATAGACAATAAAACTACTAATAGTAAAAGACACGGGTAATGAAATTTAATCAAATCACTTTTACACTTGCCAAATGCTTTACCAAATAATTACATCTGCAACGATAAGAGTCCTTTAACATAAAATGAAAGTACAATGCTTCAAGTCCAGCAAAGAAGTTTTTCGCTGATGTTGGTAACAGTTTACTATAATTTTCCATAAGTAAAAACAACAAGCAAAAATATTTTTAATACATAAAGAACATAGTGAACAAGTCTTCTTTATCCTCAAGAACTGTGTAAAACAATTTAGAATAAAACTTCAAACTCTTTACTTACTATATAAAGAGCTATTCCTTTGAAAAGAAACAGCCAGTTAGTGCACCAAACTTTGTCCTATGCACTACTCGCATCAAAAAGAGAATATGCAGAAGTAAAAATAAATGAAAAAAAGAATAACTCCTGAGAAAATGTTATCTTTGTAAACAAAAAGTAAAACTCAATTAGACTGACTAACTGGAAAGCAATTTGATTTGGCCAATAAACATACTCAATTCTTAATGAACAATTGCCTAAACTGATAATTTCTTTATAGATTTCACTTACCTCTCTTGTCTGTGATAACAGTACCTTCTTTGCCAATAAAATACTGAATAAGAAATGCGGGAAGACTTTCTAAAGCTGCCTCCTGTAAAAATACAAAATATTAATTAAAATTCTTTGAAGTAACTATTTTTTTGTTAATATTTAATCTATCTAATTAAGGCTTTCATAAAATGAAATTTTTAAAGACAATTTTATAAATTTGTCTTGAACTCTTTAAAGAATCTAAATGAATTTTTTTTAACACTTCAAACTTCTTTAACATTTCAAACAAGTGATGTAAAAATGAAATTTTGTCAATATAGGAAATTATTTTATGATAGCATAGAATATGTAAAAAAAAAAATCAAATCAAGATTAACACAAACAAATCTGGAAATATGATTTTAAATTAATTTAAAACATTTCACTTATATCAATGAACTTGTTAAAATTATACAAGATCTTGCAAAAGTGTATGATTCTGAAAGTGTTTGAATAGTACCTAGAATAAAATAAATTACTTCAATATCTAAGTTTTGCAAGTAAATCAAAGCCTTACAAGCCAACATTAACAATAGGATTAAAAAAAATGTATGCTTCAATTGTACCAAAAATTAAAGCAACATTAATATATAAATCATTGATAGTAATGCTGTATGTACACATGGTTTACAGTCATTTTCTATAAGGCAATTCATTTTAAACAATATTTTCACTTCTTTAAATTTGAAGCTGAATCATGAAAATATTGCATAAATATTCAACAAATTTATCGAGATGATATTTATATAAGAGATAGATATACCTGTACTTCCAATTTGTCTCTGCACAAGCATTCATAAAGAAATTCTTGCCAAACATCTTTTAAAAAAAAGAAGAAAAAAAAAAGGATAATAGTTAATTATCATAACAACAATATAATCAAGTAAAAACTATCTAACACTTTCGCCCCAGCCCCTCAACCTCCGGCGTCTTACTCTCTGGGTTGAGGTGTCTACTCGATCTTAACCGAACTTAAGGGAGTGGCCATAGGTCCCTGAGCATCCATAGATTATTTGACTGATCCACTGGTTTAAGCCTGCTTCCTGCCCATGTTGTGATTTGTTTGATCCAGAAAGCAGAAGTGATGTCCGTCCATTCACGGTCGACTGAAGATGTAGACATGGCTGGGGAGTCTGTGCTAAGAAATTTAGAATGCCGCAAAAAAAAATTAATATCTGCAGAAAGCCGGACAAACAACTATTCAATGGTTGAATTGTTAATGTCTTTTATATAGCAGAAAAGAATAGTAGAGAAAAGAAACGAGTTACAGAAAAGAAAAGTATTTAACGTAAAAACTCATACACTGGATTCTAGACAGAGAGAGAGTGTATTGCGATTAACTTGTTGTTAAATCGTCTCAGAACAATATATGACTTTTGCGATGGAGGGAGAAAGATTTTTGTGCGGGGCTTAAAGTTATAGTGGCGTTCATCTTCCCAACACTTGCCTGGGCCAATTCTCTCTTCTCTCTTCAAGAATTTTCTCCAGTTTGCCTTTTTCAGCATAACTACGTGTTTATATAGATAAACCGGGTTGGTTATAACTGACCCTTGGCCCTACTACTTCGCAAGTGATTATCACAGGGTTCTGGCTACTTCAACCAAAATCATGTGAATTCCAAAGTTCCTTCTAGCTTACTCAGCTCTATTTCAATTTTTTAATCGATAAAAATTATTTTGATCATTTCCATTGTCTTCTGATGACTCAGATTCAATGGGTACAACTTCTGCCCTCGATCAGATTTCCCCATCAGTAAACAAAATGCTCTGATTTAATTTTGCTATTCAAATCTACTCCAATTTCACTAAAAAAAAAAAAATATACGTGTGTGTGTGTGTGTTTGTTTCCCAGACTCTCTCTTTGTCACACTATAAATACTTCAGAAATCTACTATCAAAATCTATGTGTGGTTGTTTTTTATATTTAATTACATTTGAATACCAGGATGTTACATTATGCAAAATATATGAAGTAATTAAAAAATGATAAGCATTTTCTCATGTAATGAAGAACGAAGAAATCAACTTACCAATAATGGGTAGATCTTGGAATGGTAATTTGGACAAAGAAACATTTTTGATGAAGTTAGCAACTGAAAAGAAAAGAAGGTGAAACATAGAAAAAGAAGTAAATGTTGGATAACACTTTTTACAACTAAAAATACCTTATGACATCAATTCATCTATTTTAGACAAATTTACAAAGTTATCAAAAGGAACATTTTTATTAGTATGCTTTCTACAAGCTTCAAAACAAACAACGCTACTTGGATATCATCAAATTTTCCATTATAAATATTTACAAGTAGGTTCAAAGTGTTAAAACTACAAAAAGGCTACAGTAGTAATTTCAATATGAGCTGCTAGATACATAAGAGTTACAATAACTTCCTCACCTGTCCACTGCAACATTTCTCCTCCTAATCCTCTGAACATCTGAGCCTCCTGCAACTATATTAGATAAAAATAAATCAAAAGATTTTAAAATTTAGCCTGAGTATAAAGAATGTAAATAATGAAAATTTAAATAAAATAGCAAGAATTTTACATTGAAAGTGATCAAAGAATGGTCACTTTTCTGTTAAAGAACACGAAAAATCAATTTTCATTATTTACATTGTTCGGACTGTTGTCCTCATTTTTGTTGCCATATTCACAACGTTTCGGCCGTTGTACACTCCAGCCTTCTTCAGGTGATTGGAATTTTGAACTGAACCCTTTATTTCATCCACTGGGGTAGATTGTTCTAGTTCTACGTGCTATGCCTCTTCCAGATGACTCAGTATCAGTTATCTTTCCAAGTTAGAACAATTTATCCCAGTGGACGAAATAAAAGGTTCAGTTTGAAATTCAAATCACCTGAAGAAGGCAGGAGTGTACAATGACCAAAATGTCATGAATATGGCAACAAAGATGGAGACAATGGTCTGAACAATGTAAATAGTGTAAATAATTACAATACCTCATCTCAGAAATATAGACAGATGAAAAATCAATTTCTGTATTTTTCTCAGTCTCTGTAATTTTTATATAGTGAATATAATTTAGTGTCAATGTTGTTAAGCATTGATAATAAATCATATTGAATAAACAAATAACCCTGAAATTTTATGTATAAATTATGTGTACACTGGACATTATAAAAATTGAATAAATTTTCAGTTGCACAGAGTTCAGCAAATGCAATAACAATGTTTTCTATATCCTCTTCACTCTGATTTTCAACTAGTTAATATAATAATTTAAAAAAAAAAAAAAAGAGTATTAAAGAATAGGTTATTTTTATAACTATCTCACAAATTTTAGCTTAAAAATAATGAGAAATCTTTTGTGTGAGATAATATTCAAAGGAAGTAATTAATAAGACTCCATACCCACATCACTCCTATCCCAAGTTTCATCTTTTACATTTTGTTGATATGTTTTCAAAACTATGTGGACACTGAAAGTAATATATACATTCTATTTGATACAAATCATTTTCACATTTTAAAGAAAACCTGCTAAGATAGGTCATACAAAACCAAGTAGAAAAAAAATGTCATAGCTAGAAATTTCTTATGGAAGAATATTCAACGATATTTATCACAGGTTTCAAACACTACCTGTTCTTGTTATCTACTGCCTATAAATTTCATTGCTGACTTTCATGGCTTGTCTTAGACACATATTGTCATCTCTTAACACCCCAGCTAAAATTTTGTCCATGAATTTAGATGAATTAGAAAAAGAATTCAAATAATTATCAAACATCATGGAATTTCACAAATTTAACAAAAATTATCATTTCTGTTAGAGAGAGAGTTCTTTGATATATCTAATAACTGTTTGTTTTGTAAACATTTTGTTGACTTTCTTTGTCAATATTTTTATCAGCAACATTACAAATATTTAGAAACAAAACTTAGCAATTTCTTCCTTATTCATTTTTTTGCCCAGTCCTAAAGCAACTTTCACATCTTTTAACAAGTATATTTTAACTTTTTATTTCTTCTTTGTTCTTGATTATGTTTTTTCCATTACTCAGGCCCAAGTGGTGATGTCACTGTTAGTGTCTTGGGTTTTATAGTGTCTGTCAAGACCATGTCTCCTATTATGTCAAAAAAAGTGTTTATGCATGCATTATGGTTTGGTTATCTTTACTGCAGAAAAATACTGCTTCATTCATCTTGACAGAAATTGATAAAGCCCCATTTTATAAATAATTGTAATAGCTTAGAAAATCAAATGAAAATAGGGAAAATTTGAGAAAGTACCTTGGGAACAAGAGATAATAAATATTCCACAGTGTTCACACCAAGAATGTCATCAATTGGCCTGTAGAAAGAAAAATTAACAAAGATTTTCTTATTTCAGATATTAAAGGACATTATTATTGCTATGTCCTACAGTTGATGGGCTAACAAATGGATCAAACACACAAAAATCAATGAGCAGTAAATAAAAGTCAACAATCAGATAAAGAATCCATTCAAATTATTAATTACTAACCAAGAAAGCAGTCAATTCCAAATGATTATCATTTGAAGAAACAAGAAAATAAGACATACAAATTCATTAAGTATGTTGGAGGATAGTTACCTGTTATCCTGTCTTCCTTGGGCCAAATCAGCCAGTCCACGAGTGATCTCCCCAACAGCTAAAATGGCCCCTTGTCGTAAATATAGGGCCATCCCACATGTTAATGGCAGAAGTTTAGGTAATACTGTTCAGACAGAGAATAAAAATCAATCATTACAATGGTAATATCATTTTCTTTAATCATCTCCAGTTTCAGAAAGGCACAAATAAAAATGTTATTTATTAGTAGTTTTGAAATAATATCCAAAATTCACATTATCAGGAAAAGAATAAGCTTAATTGCAGAGATGAATGCTAGATATTAAATCTGAAACAGTTCAGTGGTAATTCTAGTTTGACAATATCAATAGACCAATAACTTGTTTTACATTTCCTCTTTGAATGAAGCTAAATTTTAATGTAGCTTAATTGCAACAAGCATAACAGTCGAAATTAAATAATAAAAAAAAAAAACATTCTCACTGTATATCTTTCTCCCAAAATTCCCCACTTAAATCTGAACCTCATTACAAGGAACCATCTTGTTTTAATGTACAGTATCATTTTTTTTTAAATTCAGTAATTTTTTTAACCCAACTTATCACAATCATTAAATTCCAAGGTAAAGATTATAGAAAAGAGTTGAAGAAAAGAAGTGTTGTTGTTGAATCATTTAGACTTGCAGTAACAAAATTTAAAACCATAATTAATCTATTTGGCCAAATAAAAGTTGCCATGCAAACTTCATGTGTGCATTATACTTCTACACATACACATAGAGAGAGAGAGTAAAATCATGAAATATATGGAGAAAATATGATGTATATGGATGAATGATATATGCCACAGTCACTCTCTCAAGCCATATGTTAAATTTATTTAATCACTTGAAACAAGAAATCAGTCAAACATTTGTTGCTTCATGTGTATGGTTTAAAAAGTTCAAAAAATGATCTTCTAATCACCATAACAGAGGAATTAGCAAGTGTTGATATTTAGGCTGCATCAGAATTTCCAGTACAATTGACAGTGAAAATAGAAATATGCAAATATCCACTAAATGAAACTTATTTCAAAAGGACGAGAAAGTCATGAGAGGTTATAAAGCAGCAAAATATCATTTCACATTTTGGTGTTAGGAGCAAATGCCACTATAACTTTAGACAATCATTTGCTACCATTCTGATAATCTAAACAAAAATAAAAGTAATCTTCAAATCTAGACTGCTTGTTATCTGGAAATCTGACAGAAAAATTTGGGTTAAATGTTCTGGTGAATTTTTTTGCCCTGCTATGAGAAGAAAAATTTTGAGCCAAAGGTATTTGCTTTTGGAGAACACTTGTAGTCAGCTTTCAAATCACATGCCAAAGTGCATATATTTGTCAAAGTTGTTTCTTTTCACCTATCAGTCAAGAAGAAAAACTTTAAGTCAGATGATTATATTGATTGGTATAAATAACAAAGAATTCTGGAAAATTCATTGCATTATACAAGCAATGAAAAATATTAAAGATGCTTGAGTAGATGTTAAGTACACATGTCTTGAAAGTGAAATTTGTAATTGATAATCTAAATGATAATCAAGATTTATTGCACATGTTGAGAGCCTAATGTAGTAGTTCCCAAACTTTTTTTCTCTGGGCCACATTTTCAAAATGAAAATTTGCTCAAACCTCACCAAATTTTACATAATAAAAAGTACATTTAAAAATTAAAAAAACAGAGAGAAAAGGGGGCTTAAAGTGAGATAATGTTCTGACTTTTAATCAGAGGTTATCATTGATAACTCTCCTCCAATTTGCAGACACTAGTTACTATATTCTTAATACTTGATATAATGCAAAAATATCACAATGATAAAATCGGTCAATAATTATCTATAACTATTTATACTGGGACTTACAAGAAATCAATAATAATATATTAAATTTTGAAATCATATTTATTTTTGGCATAATAATTTTTTGAAACTGTTTCTAAATCTTTGGTTGTCTTTCAATCACTCTGCCTCACCTGCTATCCTCTTCCACTGCACCTATGAGACATGCCACACCATTTGGGAACCACTGGTCTAACCTATCAAGATGTTAAAGAGTTAACAGAAATGAAAGTGTTTGTGATAATGAAGAAGAGAGACTGCCATAACCAGTTTTAATAACAGAAATATTATTTTATGAAATAATATCTTTCAGTATGTAATTTAAATTTTGAATGAAGCATAAAAGTTAGATGATCTGTAAGAGTAATGTTAATTTTGCATAGAAAAGATTTAGAGGTCCATCAAAACGTAAAGGAGTCAAATATCAATGCCTTCTTCATGAAAGATAAAAACTAACACTTAATAGTAACATATTTTTAGTTTTTAGTTTTTACTTGTTGCATAAACTATGTATATTTGAAAGTGTGTAGATTTTTTAAAATTAAATTACATGTAATTTTCTTGATTTATATATATGTATATATAAATAAAAAGAAAGAACAGTAAGATATATAATCCGATGTTCTTATTGATATTTTTTATTTTTTATTTTTATTTTTACAAAACAGTGCTCAATGTAAATTTACAGAGCATAAATATTATAAATTAACTGATTTAAAATGTTTTTTCACTACACAGTAATAACCATGTTTCAAAAATGGAAGCTAAAAACTTCAAATTTAATTATATAATTAAATTAAAAGCATTAGTTCCGTTTCATCTTCAAGCGAATATTGTAATAACTTATTTTTTTAAATTTACTGAGTTTTAAACACATACATAAAAATCATAATTTCATGTTTCCAAGGATACAGAGAAATCCAATCATTGAGTGACTAAATTTATTGTGTCAAACATGATTCTTATATGATTATAATAACCACTTTTATAGCATTGTTTTTAACACTACTTTTTCTTTCCTTTTCTCATACTGTCCACAAGGCTATATTTTATTTTGTTTTGAGTTAAGAACTAAATACAATTTTGAGAACACTTCCCAATAATAACAAAGGCACCACCGATTTTGACTAGAATAAACTTTGTATCAATGAAATTTCATTGTTAAAAGGATTATATTTCTTAGGTGTGTAAAATGAAAAAAAAAACTAACAATGCTTGTCTGCAGACAACAATAATGCACTGATAAAAACTTGATCTACAATTGAAGACAGAATTTCACAACAGAAAACTTTTTGCATCACTTATCAATCAGATCCCACAATAAACATTGTAAAATGCACAAGTGAAGGGAATTTATCAACTTTCAGCTCTTGACTGACAGCAGTGACATCTCAAAAAGAGTCAGGGTTGATCACTGGATTAGCAAAGAATATAAAACCAAGTCATTGGTAATGGCTAGCAACAACATGGAAATAAGCAGCATTTAGAAGCAGATAAAACTTATAAAGAATCTTTCTTACCAGTGTGACACACATAGTCTGGGGCTGTAGGAACCAGCCGGTTCAATGCTTTTGCAGTCAGCTCTCGGATGACACTGGCAAATACAACAAATACTTCATGAGAATGGACATTAAAAATGACATCAGAAATTTTCAAACAGTTTTTACAGAATTAAAAATATTTCTATAGTGTAGAACAAATGAGTAAAAACAATACCAAATATACAATGGGTGAATGCTGCTCAGTGTTGTTTAATACAACAATTAAGTCAAATGAAAACTGAAATATACAGAGATCAGCTGATAGCAAAGATACCAGTCAATTTGAAGGTGAGCTATAAGTATATCAACAGTATTCACAATATAAATAATTCCAATAATTATATGAATTGTCCCAATTTACAAAGGAAAAATAAAAACACACCAGAAGAACTACAAAATACAATATAAATACAGTTATAGAATGCAACTTTACTCTTCACTTTAACTTGCACCATGAGAATTCAAGGTATTCTCTAATACCAAGGGGGTTACCCTTTGCAATCTTATACTAAATGCAGTTTCAACATATTACTCAAAATATTCGCATGCTTATTATCTGATACAAAATTAATTACTGAGCAATAAAAAAAAATATAGGGTAAAGATGAAACAATCTTCATTTGGAATAAAAATGTTTTGTTTAAAATGGGATAGTACACAATGGAAATACTTACATATCCCAGTGGCCAACTTTGAGGTCAACTAGATGATCAATCATTGCTTGCGTGTATTCAGGATACTGGGCAATAAATACACTAGAAAAAAAAATGATAATTTGAAAAAAGGTAAACATCTAAACAGATATTTGCATTTCACTTGAAGTATATATAGAAATTTCTTGAATATTATAACAGGCACTACAAACCTATTGAGTTATAAGTATACTGTAAAGAAAATTGCAGTTCAACATTAGAAGGAATCAAAATGAGAGAAAGTATTATGTATTTTTTAATGACTTCTGTACATTAATTGGAAAATAAAGATAATCTCTGAAGAAAATATACTATTGGCATTGTTGGATCCATTGTATAATACAACTTCACGTATCCTTCAACGTCTTATGAGCATTAGTTACAAAGAGCACATTTTTTTTTTAATCATTTCATCTCAAACAAGGCAATGAAGCCATTAAGGCACAAGGGGTTGCTGGGACTGAACGAGAATGAGAAAACTTTAGTGAGGAGAAAAGCTAATAAAAAAACATGATTCAAGAAGACAGAAGATAGCGATCGGAGATTGACGTTGCATTTAAATTTTTGAAAATTGTAGATGTCAGGAAAGCAAGAAAGCAAGAAAGTGGAAGTGAGTTCCACAGGCAAGAAGTCCAAGAAAAGAAACTATCAGAATGGAATTTACAGTTACATCTAGCTAATTCAACAGTAAAATGATGAAAGCTAGTCTAGTAGTACACTTAAATCCATGTGATCGAGGTACTAAGGAGGAAAGCTCATTAGAACAACTGCCATAAAATTATTTATTTTATTATTTTATAATATGAATGGTAGATTTATAAATGTGTAAGATGGATTCTGATGAGAAAAATTGTCTGGTGCAACACAGTGAGCCAACGTTCCTAGCAGCAGACCTAGCAATATAATCAATAGAAAATGTGAGACCAAGAAGGTGCAATGACTTGCTCTCCTGAAGGTTAGCATCAGTTGATGGAAGGAAAGAAGGCTCTATATTATGATTAAAAGATAGCAGTTTTGTCTTGGAGGCATTAAAATTGACAAGTCATTACTTGCCCTAGTTAATAACAGATTGGAGGTCATTTTCAAGAGCAATGGCCAGTTGTACTTTGATCTATCAGACTTACTATTAAGACAGGAGTAAATAATTGTATCACCAGCATAAGTACCTACTTGGGAACTGATTTTGCATGAAAACCTTTAAAATCAGATATCAAATCTACAATATTGTTAGTCACTATGCATCAAACTAAATTACTTGTGCAAAACCAAAAGTACATTATTTACATTATTTGGACTATGGTCCTCATCTTTGTCGCCATATATTTTATAACGTTTCGGCCGTTGTATGCTCCGGCCTTCTTCAGGTGGTTGGAATGTCGAACTGAACCCTTTATTTCGCTCACTGGGGTAGACTGTTCTAGTTCCACGTGCCATGTTTAATGAATGTCAGTTATCAGTTATCTCCTGTTAATTTCCCTCTGAAAGTTCTCCACTGCCTTAGGGTACTGAACTCACACTCTTTTGGTCCTGTCACTGGATCTAACTAATGCCTTTATCCACTGTGCCATGTGTCCTTGAAGACATCTGTGTATGAATTTCTGGGTATTATAAACCTAATGTCTTCAGCAACCATTTTTGCCAGTGCTCATATTGCAATTTTTGCTGTTATCATTCATGTTTTTACCAGAGCTCATATTGCAATTTTTGTTGTTATTATTGCTTTTCTCTGGCACTCCTTATTACTGGTTCCCATATTGTTTTCATTTCTATGCTTGGTTGGCTCAGGAGATTTTTGTGGCCTAGCATATGTGCTGATTCCTTAAGTTTACGAATTTTCCAATGGTGTTCTTTGTCTATGATCTCAACCTGATCCCACAGAGGGCGGTGATCTCCCTTCTCTCTCCATATGTGGTCAGCCACGCCTGATTTTTCCACTTCCCCTCATGTTACAGCTTTCTGGTGTTCTTGAAGCCTTACCTTAAGGGGGCGGCCTGTCTCCCTTTTATATTTCTTTCCGCAGCTGCATGGAATAGCATACACACAGTCTTTAGCCATGTCCTCCTCTATGGGGGTCTTACTTGGGAGAGGTATCTGTGAAGTGTCATCCAGCTTTTGAAGGTTGTCCTGATGTTATATGGACTGCAGATCCTTTGTATTTTCTCTGATAACCCCTTCACATAAGGCAGGCAGACTGTTTTCTGAGTGTTGTTGTCCTCCTCTTGTACCTGTATATCCCAGGTTTTTGGGGTCTGCTGCCATGTACCCAGGGTAGTTGTTATGTTGTAGGGTACTACTTATAATACCCAGAAATTCATACACAGATGTCCTCAAGGATACATGGCACAGTGGATAAAGGCGTTAGTTAGATCCAGTGACAGGACCCAAAGAGTGTGAGTTCAATATCCTAAGGCAGTGGAGAACTTTCAGAGGGAAATTAACAGGAGATAACTGATAACTGACATTCATTAAACATGGCACGTGGAACTAGAACAGTCTACCCCAGTGAAGGAAATAAAGGGTTCAGTTCGACATTCCAACCACCTGAAGAAGGCCGGAGCATACAACGGCCGAAACGTTATAAAATATATGGCGACAAAGATGAGGACCATAGTCCAAATAATGTAAATAATGTACATAATACCTCATCTCAGAAATATAGACAGAAAACCAAAAGTGATGTCGAGGTACCATAATTCCTGACAGACCAAGCTTCACCATTCTTTTGTTAAACTAGATAGACTTTTTCAGCAATAACCAATAATACATCAGCAGTTAAGCTAGAGAAATGAAAGCCATATTACCTATCTGAAAGAAGACCCTGCAAAGTGAGATGCTTAACCAATACAGAGTTGATTAGAGCCTATAGTGTGTTGCCAAGAAAAGTCAGGCTAATAGGCCAATAGAAGGATCAGATGGTTCATCTGAGTTCTTAAAAACTGGAACTAAAGAAAAGGATTTACAACAAACAGGAAAGCAAGACGCAGCAAGGCATTTATTGTTGAGCTTAAAGAGGACAGGAGCCAGTTCAGGAGCACATTTCTTAAGGACTATTGCAGGGGTACTATCGTCCACATGTTATTATTCAATAGCTATGATCCTTAGAGAATTGTAGCCTCAGTTTCTTGTTCTTATCTGACAAGAGTGTCATCTGACATGGTCTTCTGCTGCTGTAGCCCATCTGCTTCAAGGTGCAACATGTGCCTTCCGAGATGCTCTTCTTCATACCTCCATTGTAAAGTGTGGTTATTTGTGCTTCTGTTGCCTTTCTATCAGCTTCAACCAGTCTGGCCATTCTCCTCTAACTTATTTCATCAGGAAAGGATTGCTGCTCACTGGATTTTTTTTCTTTTTCGGCCATTCTTTATAATCCCTAGAAATGGTTGCATGTGAAAATCCTAGTAGATCAACAATTTTTGAAATACTTAGAGCCGTTTGTCTGGCATCAATAACCATGTGTTTAATGTCACTTGAATCCTCTTTCTTTCCCATACTCACTACTACTACATCACTGGCCAATTAGTAGTTTGTATAAAATACTATTGGTTCACATGTATTTTTTTTTTTTTTTTTACTGATGTTCATCCAATACAAGGCCCAAGAACCACTCAAGGTACAGGGTTACTGTGTGGCATTGTATTAGCATAAGAAAGGGCAAGAAGTAAAGTTCTTGGGGTTATGCAGAAAAGATAACAGCTAACTTTAGACTTAATGAGGACAGGATTTAATTTGTGAATAACATTTCAGTCAGAGACATTAGAAGTATAGTATGGAAATAGACTTTGGAAGGAACTGGAAACCCAATCTTAAACAGGAAACTAGGGATAAAGCTCTACTCCTGTTCAAAAAACTGGGGAGGAATGTGAACTGGATGATAGGTGAAACTATCTACTCTTACTGGAAGAGGAAAAAAATATTTAGTGAATAAAATTTCAGAATTCAGACTTAAATGGCTAGCATGTTTTTATATCCATATATAACATTAAAAATTCCCCCACCATTTAATTCTCTCCCACCAATATCCCTAAAATAATGCTTCAAGCAAATTGACCAACCTGATTTCCAAATAACAGCGCTGTCGATTTCCAACTGTGAAATAGTCTGCAGTTGTGACAATATCAATGCCATGAGGAAAAGTACCCTAATGAGTGAGATATATACACATAATGAATGTTTTGATTAATTTTGTGGATAAATAAAATATTAAAACAGATATTGATGACTAAAAAGTCTAAGAATTATATAAAATAAATATTTGCTATCTTTAATATAAAATTGACTTTTGTAAAAGTTTTTCAAAATTTACAGGAAATATTTTAAAGTTATAAACACTGAATGAAAAATAGTAGAAAACTTAAACTAAAACAATCTTCTTGTATTTTGGACACCTGATGATAACCAGAGGATACTTGGTCAAAACATTGTGTCTATAATAACATCTATATCAACTAAGATGAGAATAATTAAAAATAATACAAGAATATTGGCAATTACTCATATCAGAAATGAAATACTAAATTATAAAACAATTTTATTAAATTAAAAAAATAATTATTTTAAGATGTCAGTAGATGTTGTTATAAAATGAAGCAATAAAAATATGACCTGACTTTTTAAATAATTTAAGATGTTCTCTACATATATCCTTTTTTTTGTTTTTTTACAAACCTGTTTGTTTTTTTACATAAGCAGACATAAAACAGTTTTGAAGAAATGAAAAAGCAAGTGGAGGTAAGTAAATGGCAAGAAATGTTTACCTGACGTCCCACATTTTCTTGGAAAGCAGCTGCCGCAGCTCTTCGGACTGTAACTTTACGATCAAACACAGCAACAACTAAGAGAGAACTGCAAGATATATATATAAAACTGTTATGATGCATTTTTAATGCAAGATATATAAAAAGCAAACATTTTTTTTACAGTTACAGCAATAACTCTACATAAAGAATTAAAAACAACAATCTCTTTGAAAAATGAGAAGAAAGTCCAGTCCAGCTTGAAAAATTATCTGTAAAGAAATGACCAAGAAACAATTCTGATAACATTGTTCTACCCATTTGTTTTGAAGAAATTGTCATATTTAAAAATTAGATGATTCAGTTATGAATGTACCAATAACCATCTGTAACATTTAAAAAAAGAAAATGTTATATTCAAAACGTCATAAAGTTGGCTAACCCATAAAGATAATATTTTAGATAACATAATTAGATTTAGATACTATACAATAACATAATTTGAAGAGAATAAATCCTTAAACATGTAATAAATATTCATTAACTATTACTATTAGCTATAGGTGTCTAGTGTTGATGCTGGCTTATCTCCCTTTGAACTTTGGTTTTTGTGGTTACGATAGCTATAACCTTGTACCCAAGATAGTTATTTACTTTTTGTGCCATTATCAGTGGTTTGTATTTAAGTCATGGTATAAAATGCCAGGAATTCAAATGCTGAGTTTCTAGGCAGGCCCTCCTCACTTGAAAAATTGGTGTAAATCTCTCCACTTAGATCAGTACTGTATCAGGTTAGCAATGAGCTGAGTTTTACATCTGATGCAAATTGTAATCATACTGAGTTTTGCTTTTGGCAGAAAATGTATAGACACTCTTTTTACTAACAATATATTACAATCCAATTCTTAACCCTAATGAAATAATTTGTATGAATTTTAATGTAAGAACTGATTAGAAAGTTTTATTAATCATGACTAAAATGATCTAATCAAAATGCTTCCAATTTAAAAATTTCTTCATTTACTTTTGTAAATTTAGAGAGACAATAGAAAATGCATATATATTCTCACCTCTTCTTGGTATATTAAAAATGAATGTAACACAATAAGCTTGCAAGGTTCATAAAAGCTAGATTGTCCCATATAATGCAGAATGATTCTTCTAATAATAAATAACATACTCACCTTGCTATTTGCTGGATGTATGGTTTGATCTCCTTTGGTTCATAGGCACGGGCAAATGCCCAGCACACATAACAAGCAGCATCTCGCACATGATCTCCAACTGAATAATTGCCAATTTGGACATCATAACGTAGGGATTTGCATACAACTGGCACAACTGAAAAGAGTTAACATTCCACGAAATGTTTTTTTCAGAAGAAAATTCAGAATAGATTGATGGTTAAATTAATAATAAAATAAAATTAGTTGTCCTATATATATCAAGGAAAAGCTTAACACGTCATGAAAATACGGTAATATTATTACCATATTTTTGTGATGTCTTAAGCTTTTCCTTGATGTATAAGATATTGCTCTGTATTCTATACATTTAGTTCTTACGGAACTATTTTTTTAATATTTCATATTAAAAAGAACCACCCAGATTATCCTTTCCACTTACGGATCTGATATTATTATCTATATATAATCTTTATAAAATTTTTTAAAGACCCCCCAATGTTAAATATAATGATAATTCACTTCTATAATCTCCCTCTATTCTCCATATTAATCCTGTCTTATAACAATTCCCTAATTGATGCAACCCCACTTTGGCTAACTTTAATATTTTTTCTCTTAAAAAATTTTCAATATAGGAAAGGATGGTGGGACGAAGACGGCAAGCACCGGAGGAATCAGGCACGTCTAGGTGGCGGTAGGAAGTGAGAAACTTCCCACCGGAACCGCTTCAATATAGCTTGGTCTTCCTAATAATTTAACTGATCCTTAAGGTCACGCTATGCGCGGGAAGAAACAGGTCAGTGCATGCAGTGGAGTGGAAGAAAACATTTGACCTCAAATTCTGGAATGGGTGCAGGGCCATTGAAATTCGGCTTTTTTTATCCCTGCTACCAGGTCTGACTTTGAGCCACAAATGACATATTCGACTTTGTCAACACTTTTGCTTTAATCGTCGCATCTTACCAAAATAAGCACTTCCTTTATTCGTGTCTTTACTGAAAAAAACCCCGCATACGTGCTGAGTGAAAATGGTTCTGCCCTCAGCAGTCCATTTTCCAATTCTTTAAACCTTTTCCCCCAGCCCAGGCCACATCCCAGACCTGACGAGGAGTTTTTGCACTAAAACAGCAGGGCTTCCTCCCAATCTATTTCAAAGCTAATGCCGGCAAATGGTTAGTGGCTTTTCGTTGTTGCACAAACCAAATGAGTAAATGCTTCATTGCAGCTCCTTGAATTCTCATTGCCGGCATTACGTGCGTTAGAGCCAAGCTGCATATGCAGCAGGCAGCTTGACCCTGTTTACGGCCAAGCCTTGCGCTTGCCAAATCATGCGCAAGTGCATGAATGTGTGCTAGCATCTTCCATTTTGTGTGAGCTCATTCATTGGTCTAAGTCATGGCCATTGTCCAGGCTACACCAATTAATGACAAGTCATGCTCTCTTTAAATACCTTCTGAGCGGCTGCATCCGCACTCACTTGATTTGATCGCCATTAACGCATCTGTCCTTGGATTATTGACAGCTTCCTGCTACCGCAAGTTACCTATTTGCTTAAATGTTTGCATTACCCATTTTATCTCCGCGTGCTGCTTCTACTGCGCAGCCCAGTCCATCTTAGCATTCCATACCTATTTCTACCTTTTCGTAGTTCAGTTTTGCTATTAGACAGTTAACTGCTGTCGCAAGTTACTTCTCTTCTGCCTTTACTCGCGGCCTAGTACACCTCAGTGTTACACCACTTTTTAACCTTCAACGCTTCAACGTTTTGGTTGCGTAACCTCTTCCTACAGCGACATTTTCGTGCTGCCAGAAAGCACAGCCCATAGCTAGGAGAAGCTTTTTCTATACCACTCCACTGCATTTTTAGTTTTCGTATACAACGAGGTTGCACCGCTTCAGCTTCAACTTCTATTCGCATTCTTACACAGCATTTCTACAACCCTTCAAATGGCTCCTACACGACGAACATCCGCACATCAGCAACTGAAGACCCCCAACACCATTAACATTACACATGCAGAACATGCGACTGCGGAGGAGCACATAATAACTCCGGTTACAGATGATCATATAGCGTCTACTTCAACCTCTGCTTTGCACTCTTCTGCATGTCGTGGCGATGACCAACCCGGCAGCTCTGCAAAGGCTGCAAAAACACCCAGGCGAGGCAACCTTAGCAGGCTTTCTAAAAAAGCCTCACCGGCTAAGGGAAAACGGGGAAAGGGGAAACGGGAGCAGGATTCCATTGAGTGTGCCTCCTTGGGGGAGAAGCGACTGGCGTCTACTTCAACCTCTGCTTTGGACTCTTCTGAGTGCCGTAGCGATGACAGACCCGGCAGCTTTGCTAAGCGTGCCAAAATACCATGGTGAGGCAACCTTAGCAGGCATTCTAAAAGAGCCTCTGCGGCAAAGAGAAAGCGGAGGAGGAAACCAAGGCTTTCCAGTCAATCTAAACGGAGGCAGTATGTTTTGTCACATGAAATGCTTGGTGAGCGTAACTACCATTTGTACTGCAAATCAGTTGACACATATTCGTTGATAAGTAAGAGGAAACTACCTAAACGTACGATTTTTGAATCAAGCACGGGCAACACTGGGCCATGCTGCTAGTATATATATATATATATATATATATATGATTGAAGACCATGAAGCTATTTCTGTTAAGAAGTTTCAAGGTAACAGATGCATTTCTTGATATTAAATCTACAAAGTATTTTAGCCATTTTGACCATCTTCAGGATGTAAAGTCATTGTCAACAGCTGTTTGTTTTCTTTGGCTTTATATTTTAATAGTTTTAGCATTACATTTTGAATTGTTTTATTATGTGTTGTGATATCATATTTTGAGTTTAATTTTTTTTTATCAGATTGTAATTTTTTTTTATCACATGGTAGGTTAATCAATGTGATATTGAAAACAACTTCCTCTACTAGCCAAAGTGGTTGGAGAAATAATATTAGGAAATATATCAATAACTATCCATAAAATACCTGTAAGTAAACAAGAAAAATTAAATAATAAACTTCTCAAAAAGAAATGTCACAGTAGTCTTCTATTAATTATGTAAAAATAAGAGAATTTACTGCTAAAATATACACACGCATTATATATATATATATATATATATATATATATATATATATATATATATATATATGAGATGTGTGGGTGGTGTGATGGATATCAGTTCAGATTCAGAAATCATAGAGCTGAATTTGAATTCCAGTTGAGTTTTTTTACATCCATTGATGAGCAAATACCTTTGTGAAAGGGTATAAATCTAATCTCTTCTTCCCTCAGTAAATAGCAGAACAGACTGGGCTCCCTAGGTAGGTTTGGCAATCAGTCTGTATATGCATATCAAAAATATCAACCTGATATATAGTTTCATAATATCAACCTAATATACAGTTTCCAGAAGTAAACTTTTCAAATGATCAACTTGTTAAGATTTAGGTTAAGTGATGAGTTCAATTGAACTGAAGTAAGATTAAATTACTTCCAGTCTGGTTAATATTTATTTAATGACTGGAATTAAAATTGAGATACTAGATGAGCAAGTCATTTTGTGGACTTTTGCTACTGTTAAAGATTAAATATGAAAAAATAAGCAGAACAAACAGTGAACATTCAATGACATCTGCATCAATGTTGTTTACCTGATGTGTACAAATAGCATTCATTAGGATGTTAAGTAAATAATTATCTAAAATTTTCATCAAATGAGTGGTTATCTCAATTTGAGAATTTATAAAGACTTGTGTCTTCATTATATAATGATTTCCATTTTACTGATAAAGACTATTGGAAAACTAATCAATGAAAACATTAAAAATATACAAAAATTGCAGATTGAGTAAATCATTTGAAAACTATGAATTCAGACTTCATATTTACACTTAAAATCAACTCTGCAATCGTTTTTGTTGTTTTTATGTGCATTTGCAATGTTTTAATCTTTGATCATCTCTAGTTATATGTCATGTTTTCAGCCTTCTTCTAGATCAACAAAAATAATTCTAGACATAGGCTTATTTTCATAATAATTTTTTAACTTCTAAAATTTCTTTCATAAGAAAACTCTTAAATGATTAACTACTAGGAGCAAAATAAAAATGGTATGATTGTGATTATATCATAAAAAAGAGAAAGATATAACAGTAAAAATGAAAAGGCAACAAAGTTTTAAATCAATATACACCTAACAAAAATAAATGCAAATTACTTTAATTTTTAAATTTTGGATTGTTTTTGCTTTAAATATTTCTCTGTCTCTCTCATATGTGCATGTGTGTCTAAACTTACCATCAGAGAGTCGTTGGGGCAACAAAAGTCCTCTCCGTCCTAATTCTGCCAAGGCTAGACAACCTACAAAAATTATTAAAGGGATCAGTACAAAAGAAAAAAAAATGAATATTCAAAACAGATACACATACTATGTGCTGAAAATTTGTAAGTATATTTCCAATGAGCAAGTACTTGCTTACACGTCAAAAAACGTGTGTGTGATAATTAAAAATTATATATATATATATATATATATATATATATATATATATAGGAGTTGGACAAAATAATTGGAACAGATGCAAATACACTTCTATATTTCAAAGACCTATTATATTAAGAACTTTAACTAAAACTTCGTAATTGCAGGTTATATCTATTGTAAATACGTTTATTTATCTAATTTACTGTCTTTGTCTTATTTATTTTTAGAATTTAGTCAAATTTAAGCTAAATGCGTGACCTCTTTGAGTTCGAAAATGGGCAAATTGTTGGAGCTCGCATGGCAGGAGCCTCATCACTAAGAATACTTTCATCCACTAGGCTATTTTCCCATGGTTATTCAAACTGACATACACCTGATGAAGAATAACCAAAACATTATCATAATTATGTATTGATGCATGTAAATAATACTTTTTCTTGTGTAAATATTTTTTCTATTTGTTATGTAAGAAATATTTTAAAAGAACTTATTTTTTTACGGGCAATGTTTGATATCCCTACTGATATTTTCATGGTAACATTTACATTTGACATCATTCAATACACATTCAAAAATTCTTGTAATGCTATTTCTTCAGCTTCCAAGCCTTTAGCTTTACTTTATGTTCTTTTGAAGGTGTCAATAAACTGTTCTGCTCGACCATTCGACCTTTGATGATAAATACATTTATATCAGAAGCCATTTTATGCTAAAAATGAAGCAATATTATCCCTTGTGAATAACAAAAGAGTGATTAATTGGAAAGAAATTAACAGAAGGCAACAGCCTTCTGTTAATGTACTGTAAAACAATAAAAAAATTGTAATGTACTGTAAAACAATAAAAAAAATTGTAATGTACTGTAAAACAATAAAAAAATTTTGCAATCTTAAAGTTGACTGGAAATAAATAAAGTATATAAATGATAAATCTTAAAGGGATAAAATAATTCACCTCCATGCCATGCTGCATCTCCTTCCATCATGGTAAAAAGGTCCAACACTGAACCCACTACTTCATCAGCCAGTTCCTTCGGGAGACGACCAGTCACACGACCAACACTGCAATCAAATACAATTACATTTAATCCAAGATGTTTTTACATTTTTAAATTTTTTATCAGAAACATTGAAAAACTGTAAAAGAACATTAAAAAATATATATTATAATATATTACTTTATTACTTAAAGTATCAAGATACACGATTTAATAATATCTTTGCAACTGACATTGATACATGATTTAATATTATCTCTGCAACTCTTGATTGTCATCAATTTTCGATATTCTTTCTTGTTTAAAGACAATGTTTCATAATCAAATTTTTTTTATGAATTCAGGAATAATTGTTAATGTAATCAAAAATAATCAACAAACTTACTAAAATTGATAAGTTTTTTGACAATCTTTGTAACATCAACTTTTAAAAGGAAATCCTTGATAATATGACCATCTACCACTCTCCCCACAAAAACAAAAACCTTGAAATAAAGCTTGAAAATTATTTTTTATAAATTTGTTTTCTGAAAAGTTTTTTTTGAACTCTTCAATTTTACAAATAAATTTGAATAATAATCATTGATACAAATTGTTTAACTCAGATCAACTTAAATTTTAAAACTTTGGCTAACAAAAAGTTAACAATTTCACAAGACAACTGTTATGTCTTCATTGCACTAAATGAAGATAGCAAAATGAAGAAGTAGTATGTCGTTTGGAGTCAATGTATTCTTCCTGAAATAGGTAGTAAGCAGATAAGCTAGGTCTCTAACTCTCTACTTGTTTACTTCTTCTCCTGACAATTCTCGGCATTTGTATTTATGTATTTGGACGAGCACAAGTCCTCTTCTGGAAAGGTGTATTCATCTCCACAACATTTCACCCCACTTTTTAGATATGCACTTTCTTTATTCGATACTTTTTCTGACATGGGTCCACTTCCAACATTTCGGTCGGATGACATTTTCCCTTACCCTGGCATTCCATTGTAATTTCAGTTTTAGAAATAGTTAACTCAAAGGTATCATAAAGTATATCCATTGGTGGATGAAAGACCTCAATTGATTTGTCTCTTATAACGAAATCGTCCACTTTCGACAGTGTACATCATACTATCAAGGTGCTGAATAATTTTTCCTTCCTGCAAATTTCCTTTTCCAGCCTTAAAGCTTTTAAAGAAAACGTTTCGTCAATCTTAAATGATCTGGTACGCTGAAATTGTCAAACTTTCTTATTCCCTGACAGTAATTTGTCAAAAATGGATCTAACTTTTCTAGCAAACATGAGCTCTGCAGGTGACATTTTCATGGTAACATTTGCATTTGACATCATTCAATACAGATTCAAAAATTCTTGTAATGCCATTTCTTCAGCTTCCACGCCTTTAGCTTTACTTTATGCTCTTTCGAAGGTGTCAATAAACTGTTCTGCTTGACCATTCGACCTTTGATGATAAATCGGTGTTATCAAATGTTTAACCACATAGCTTTTGCAGAAATTTTTATACTCCCTAAAAGTAAATTGATTTCCATTATCAGATACCAAATTGTCAGGTACTCCAAACCTTGCAAAACGTTTGCACAAGAATTTTTTTGCAGTACTCAGGCCACTTTGTGAAACTGTTAACCACAATTAAATAGTATGAACCATTTAGCAGTCCAGCAAAGTCCATATGTAGTTTTGTCCACAGTTTATAAGTGCTCAGTCATGCCTGATAATTAATATGTGGTGATTTTGCTGCTGAATTGCAACCATTACTTTTTCTAACTGTATTTTATATTTCTTTGTCTGACTTTGGCCAATATACGTAGTTTCTCATCAATGACTTTATTCTCACTATTCCCGGATGTCCCACATGGAATTGTTTTAAAATCCTTTTTTGTAGTGATAATGGAATTACAACAATATCTGCATATAAAAGTACTCTATCACAAATAGAAAATGCTGTATTATTGTTAGCAGGTTTAATTTTAGTTTCACTTCATTTTGACTTAAAATGTCATTCAATAGTTTTTGAATAAACATACCATTTTAGAATGAATTTTGATATCAATTATTGTGACCGGCAATTCTTTAATAGTGTTACACACCAAGCTTTTAATTTCGCTTTTGGATTCCAATGGAGCTATCACAATATCTTCAAAATCTTTACATTTCAATATCAATCTGGACAAGCCATCTGCATGTCCCAATTTCTTTGACAATAGAAATTCCATCTTGAAATCATCATTCAACAAAATTGTAGACAATGCTGTCTGTCTGCAGTATGTGTGGGAATCCCTTTCTTAGAACCAAACTTACTGTCAGCCATCATATAATTATTCTACCCTGACAACTAGTTGTCAATTCCCTTTCTAAAGAATTCTTTCACTGAAGGTTTATTCAATTTGATCAAGTTCTTACCTGTAATAATGTGATTTGATTACTTGAAAAGAAAACACGAATCTGTAGTAGAAAGGCTGGGTGAATAGACAGGGTACAATAAACTGACAGTTTTCAATCCATTCATTATTAACATCATTTTTGAAATGTGCGGCAAAATGACACTTCCTATTCACCAAACTGGGTGCTGTCTCAGGTTTTTTCATTAATTCAAAATAATTTACATGTTATTTGACCATTGTGAAAGAAATACGAATATATCAAGCAAGTTTTTCCAGTTTCAATTGATATTTTAGATTCTCTTCTATATTTAGTTATTTTACAGTTTCTTCAGCTTTACAAAATTCACTTCTCTTTTTAAATGATGACAGAATAGAAAAAAAACAACTGTTTCCATATACTTAGTTTTTGTTCCTTATTCAATTCAAGTGTAATTCAATTATCATGCTTTTCTTCTTACCCACAATTATTTCACTATTTGAAATTGTTCTAATCAATACATTGATGTTTGTGAAAAGTCCTCTGACAGGTTTTTTCCCACCACAGCTTCCAAATTTCATTATTGATTGAGGATTTGAACTGATTTCTAAACATAAATCTCTACTTGCAAATTTTGGAAATCAAAATCCTCTAATTCATTCACATATAAGATTGTCCCCTAAATTCATAATTTATAAACTTTCACAGCTACAGATTTAATATAAGTCATTTTGAACTCATAAAATGCAATGCATCAAAAGTTAACAAATTTTCCCCAGACATCTGAAAAAAAAAAGAAAAGTGGTTTAAAAAGAAATGAACGTAACAAACAATATATTAATCCATTAACTGCAGCAGCAGATATTTCTGTCTTTTGCAGTTGAGCTAGAAATCTGCTATGATGCAAATTAGTCACTTGAAATTAAGGAGTTGAAAAAGATTCTTAAATATTGCTGAAACGAAAAAAGTCACCCTTAAAGCCAAAGCGGCAATTTCATGTTGAACAATTCCATTTTTACTCAGCATTCCAATACATACCCTTTAGCAGCAGACCATCTCACTACAGTATCTTTGTCTTTGAGGCCTTGCAATAGTTGTTCTAAATAGAAAAGTGGAAATTCCAATAATTACTTTCTTTTAAATGTTAATTTGCAATAAAAATTCCACATATATTTCAAATATACCCACATATGAGCCAGTACTAAAAACACTTGCATTAAACTAAATTGTGCGATAAGGAATTCACAAAAAAAAATTTTTTTAAATAAAAAACAAAGATAGTGTGCCTAAGATCAACAACCAATAAGAATTAAAGCTCAAAAATCAAAGTTTGTTTTAAATTAAGACACATGGAAATTTTTTCATTTATTTAAACAGACCTCCATTGTATGTTTTATAAAAGATCTGTTGGCAAAAAAATTTCTATAAATAAATATTTTGTTAAACTTGTATCAGTATTTTGTTTTAAATTACTGCTACTTTAGATATTATGTAGCAAGAAACAGGAGGTAGCAACAATATTAAGAGTTGAAAGTAATTGAGATAAGATATTTTCAAAAGTTTTCACTTCATTTTTAATATTATTCTTAAATTTCCTTCTTTTAATTACAACTGAAAATGAAGGTACAATCTCAAGGAAATAATATTTTCTCAGTTTTATGCAAAGGGATCAAAGTTGCATATTAATGACACAAAATCTCATGTTCAAATTTGGCTTCTAAGGTTTATACTTTGTTTATTTAACCTTTGAATCATACTTATTGAACTAATTTCAAACTTCTAATTAAAATCATTTTCAAATGTATACTGGATTGAAGAGTATGCCAACTCAGAGGCTGCATATCAATTTGAAGAGGAAGCACAACCTACTGCTATTTTTGATTTACTGTAAGAATTCTTTTTTAAAACAAAATAGACTTTATACACATTTCTTGTCTTGAAAATACATCAGAATAAACTGTATGTTTTGTGACTGTCATAAAAACTACAACTTATATTAGGATATTTGCAAGTAGAACTCAGACTGAAAGCTAAAAACAATCAAAATTCCATGAAAGGAGTATGTGATTATTACCAGAAACTAGCTTTAGATGAGGAAAAATATTTCAAAACAAGGGCAAAATAAATATTGAGGTACTTTTAAAATCCATAATATTCATAAAGTTGAGGTAATAAATAATTTTTCAAACCCTATAAAGTCATTCTTATTAGAAGAGTATTGGAAAAATACAGGTCTGTTGTTTGGCTAAAACAGTCTTCTGGGGTAAACCATTCTACACAAACATCTGTATATATCCCAGGAAATTGTAGAAAATTGCAGATTTAAACTAAACAATGTTCTAAAGTTCTAATAAACATTACAAAATGATTGTGTCTGATGAAAGAGTTAAAGCATGGAAAAGAGAAAACACCAGTTCCCTGGAATAATATTCCAGTTATACTTCCAAACTGGAATATATTTAAGTTGGAAAAAAATCCACCACTCTCATATGATCTGCATGTGGAAATAAGTATTGCATGAGATCTGGTACTTAAAAAAAGCATACAGATCAATGGATAACATAATGGAAAAATAGATAAACCTTGTGAAAGAAACTGTAGGTATTCATTTTTTTAATGACATTTATTTCTATTTACAAAACTCTATAAAAATACTACATAAGAAACACCTTATATATAATAACAGTAAACATGTGATACAATGAGTTAACTACAGTCATTCTGTCATCTCCTTTCCAATACTTTATGCCATCTGACATTATTATATTATCACTGAGTAATAATAATCCTAAATAAATAAAACTTCATTAGATACAACAAACACTTTATGAATGACAATAGATTAGCAAAAGCAATTAAAAAAAAAATAATGATGAGAATAATTGTCTCCTAAAATATAATTACATTTAGATTTTCAACAATCATGAAGTGATAATGATAGGAAAGAAATATCTCTCCAAATAAAGAATTCTACTTACCTAGGATCTCTTCAATTTGATCAGGAACATCATAGTCATCTTCATCCTCCATGTCAACCTGAATGACAGACATTTGGCTGGCTTTCACACCATGACTCAGATTAGCAGCCAATGAACGATTTCCTCTTTGATATCTACAATAGCAACAAAGAACAGTTAAAATAAACATCATTCAAGTTTTACTAATGTACTCAAATCAACTGCATTCTTTATATTAAAAAAAAAAAAAAGAAAGTTTGAGCAACTAAATTGTTATTTTTAAATAAATATTACTTTATTCGAAGAAAGATTTTGTCAGCTTGCAGATAAGAATATACTTTTAGCAGAAATTTATACAACATAAAATTTACATGCTTTTTAATACTTTCTTCAAATGTCTATATAACTCTTAAGCAAACCTCTACTGTTATAAAAATAAGAAAAAGATAAAACATTACCTCCAACTTGCTACACGACTTTTCAAGAAAGTCAATCCAAGCCTTTGAATAAGTTTCATTCGAGCTTTGCGGGATAATGTATCACCATTTTCCAAAAATGACCAGGTTTTAAATTTTGAGAGCATTTTTTCAGCTGAAATAAATTAATATCAATAAATAAGTCTCAAAAATTGCTATTATATATAATTTAATTTCTATTTGTAAGTATTATGGAAGTTGTCTGTTTAGTAGTTGAGATAGTTACAATGGTCAAGCCCAGATAGGATGTCAAATGCTGATTTTCAAGGTTGACTATACTCAACTAGAAGATTGGTGGAACACAATCTTTTTACTACATTTCAATCCTGTTTAGTATTATGGCATCCTAATTAAAATTTAAACCAATAGCAATGTTATACAAGTTATCATTGCCTACTAATCCTTAAAATTTTGAATCGGGATTTGTTTTTAGAATATTTACTTTTCCATATTAAATTTGGTAGAGTTGGCTTTCATTAATTAGTCATACTCATTTGAAGAATAAACTCTTAGTTAATAGAATAAGGAGATCATCAAAAACAAAAATTATGAAAATATTAAATCAAGTAACTACTTTTTATTTGATTGACACATTTTGTTAGATGTTTCATTAAGATAAAATCCAGTTATTATCTGTCACAAAGCTTTCTTATACTCTCACAAACCCGCAACAAAATCTCATAAAATGTATTATGAGATTTAAAATCTTTAACATAATCAGGTTCAAGATGTACTCAAAATTCAGTGAATCTTAAAAATGAACATTAACAGTTGTACAGTTGTGATGGCTTAATAACTTTCAAATGAGTATATCAATAGTATCAGACCTTTAGATAGAAATCTCGCGTACCTGGTACAAGCAGATCCTCTCTCTTGCCATATTTTAGCATCAAGCCTAAACTTCGGATAGTTCCCACAGCAGCATTTTTTGAAAATTGGTCTTCCTCTGGAAAATATTAAAATATGTGAATAGAGATGTACAAAATATATTTCGTCTTTTAATAGAAAGTAGTTCCTATATTCTGGATATCTAGCCAGGAATTTCACTTTCAATACAGGAAGGTTCAAAGCTGTGAGATTAGAAAGAGTTCATACTACTTTCAGTTCATGTTCATCTGGCTTCAGAAGTCCAGAAAAAGTAAATGTTTATCAATGGTGCTGTTAGAAAAAAATACTATTCCTAAATTATTGCAGTTTAATAAATTATCAGATACATTTAATGAATGCTTAAATGAAGACAATGTTGTTGAAAATAATCTTATCAGAATTTCTTTCTATATTATGGGCATCCTTTCTTTGAGGGAATTGTTTAAGTTATTTTAATGTATATGGGATTTTTGCTTCTGCCATCAGATCTATTTCTATATAAGAAATGAGATTTAAATAAATATCTTTTGACTATACGGATAATGTGGAAAACCTCATAGTCAGATCATTGTACCACTCTAGAAAGTACTTGACTCCTTATGCTTTATCTTTACAAAAGTCAGATCAGACCAAAAACTGAGTATTGTTGCCATATCTGCACTGGAGATACCCTATCCTCACATTCCAGCTTTGATAGAATTTAAAGTCATTTACACAACCTTGTGGGGGATAACATATTTCCCACTCTGCAACCTCTTTATGCAACACTGAAAGCCTGTTGTTGCTCTATTGCTATTTCCATAGCAAATGTTCAGACAAGTTCCATTCTTTAATTTTACCAGTTCAGACCTTTACAGCTAAAAACTGCCAAGCTACATCCATGTGATCAAATGACTTTCATTCCCTCTATATTCCAATTTTAAGGAAGAAGTTATACCATGACAACTTCTTCTCCAAGAACTGCTACCTTGTGGAACAGACTCCTGTGTTAATGCATCCCCAAACACATTGTTACTTATCCTCCATACCCTCATAATCTTCACTTCCTGTTCTTACATTCATATTATACATCTCATTCAGTAACTCTACATTGAGTGACTCACGGCTTGTATTAAGTAAACATTAATTATAAAAATAGATATAAAAATTTAGTTTAAAGATTTCTTGTTCAAGTGATACAAAATGACTTGACAAAAATATTTTGAATAGGTGAAGTAATTTATATTATAAAGTGATATAAATTATGTCACCTGTTTCAAATATTTTGTCAAATCATTTTGCATCACTTGAACAAGAAAAATAGGCAGAAAATCCTAACTACTGACTAAACCTCTTAAGAACCAAACTGAATACAACAGAATCCAATAATGTTCACCAATTGTAAAATATTAAGACACTAAAAATGCAAGAAAATATGAGCATTATTTAAAAAGAAGAAAAAGTAAAAATGGAAATGCATACAGCATTTTTAACTGGTTTTGATTAAATTCTTAAATTGTTTGAACAAGAATAACCTTATGAAGAAAGAATATTTGCAACAGGCAAAGTAGTCAATTATTCAATTCTGCCAGCCTCAAGTTTATATTGTCTTAATTCTGTCAGACATCAGTTTTATAATGCTGAAATGCTTCATTCAGTGTTATCCTTCTACTAGACTAGCAGACACTCAAAGGCAGAAAACCCAATATACTGTTATTTAACCCATAGTGAGGGAGAAAAAAGATTGATCTATAGATAATCCAATGGACATTAGTGCAAGTGTGAACAACAGAATTTGAACTCAGCTCACCTTTTATACTTTCTATGTCAATAACCATTATATTATTTACTGAACCTTGTTTTTTATCATACTCACCACAAAAAAAGACTGTCATAATCATTTCTAAAAACTTAATTGTAGATCAAAAGATTACTGCAATGATATAAGTCACAGTTAACCTGAAGGAGATCCTGTTAAGGTCAAATATATTTTATTTGCAATTTTTCTATATCAGTTCCATATAGAACAGTTTTTGTCACTGGTATTTTTAAATCTACTAACATCTTTATTTTCAGTTCTAAAAAATTGATAAAATGTGATTTGAAACACTTAAATTACAAAATTTACCATCAGTAGCATCAAGAGTTGCATAGGCCCAGGATAAGTAGGAACTGAGATACTTTTTTTTTACGTCCACTCGAGTCATGAATCTGGCCAACAAGCAAACAGCAGCATCTTGGGCTTTCTCTGAGACACATACATATTTCTGAAATAGAAGAAAACCTCTTTTAGTCAACCTCCTTCAAATTTACAGAAAACATTAGTTTTCATACATTCAACATGTTTATGAACATTTGTAAATTTTAAGATATTGACAGAACATTGGTGTTCAAAACACATTAGACATTACAGAGTAAAAGAATAGCTATAGTATACTAAGTCTCTAATATATATATGGCTGTAAGAAATAACTCCTGTTAGTGTGTTACTTATGAACTGGAAATAAGCTGCAATCAAGGAAATATAGTTTCTAAAATATTTTTTAAAGATGCAATTTTTTCAACATGCAGTTACTGCACATATGCAATATTGAATAATTTCTTATAGTTCAATACATAAAGACACTGGTTATTTTATTCATATAAACAAAAATCAAATTTGGAAAGAAGGCATTTGGAATAAAACAAACAAGATTTATGTTAACATGACAAGTTTACATAAATTTTACACCTAAAACGTCCTGAGCATTTGCTTTCATTTTAAATAATAATAGTCATGCTCTAGCTTTATTAAGAAATGTGCATATTACAAAATTCTGAAAAACTACTTCCATACCTTAGCCAACTCCATGATTCTGTCCATGGTGGATGCATTTGCACTGTGTCCTGAACTGTTAGTGGTCAGAGTATCAAGTCGTGCAAGATCGAATGGAATCATACAAGCCATCGACAACCAAAGCAACAGCATGTAGCGATTTTGCCAGGTCTACAAACAGAATGTCACACATGTATTTTATGTTAATTTTTGAAAGTCAGTTTGCTTGCTCAAACAAGGACTTTCCCTTGCTTTAATTTATTAAAATATAAAATTAATTTCATATTTATTCAACTCTTCTATCAAGTGGGAAATGTACAGATTCAATTCAAACTAAATTAAAAAAGAAATAGCAGCATAAAAATTATTTATGGATGAAAGATTATGAACTTACTTTAAAATCTGTAGAGTTCTGTTGCTCTAGCATATCCAGGACAAAGGGTAGATCAACAACTTCATGAGGCAAGTAACGGACAATCACTTTGTGACCTCGCATCTGAAATAGTCAAGTAAATATAAAAGAAAAATTTATTCTTAATTGGATATTTCATGAATGGAAAAATAAGCCACATTATAAAAAAGTTACAGCTACTCTACACTAAGTTTCAGTTGGCAAGTTGTTTTGGTGAACATCATTTATTGGGAGTTGTAAGTGATAACATTTCATATGGACAGATAGAATTCTTTATATATACACACACACACACAGAGGAGAGCATGCAGTGTATATAAGTATATATACATGAATGTACGGGAAATTTTCCTGAACACCTCATTCAGTTCCTAAAATATGTACAATGGTATTAAATCAAGTCAAATTAAAAAAAGAGTTAACAAAAAATAGGAGAGGGTGATTTAATTACCTTTATTATATGCAATAAAAAATAAATTAAGTTTGATGAAAAAAATAATATATTCAACTTGACAATTCTAAAATATCAGTCTTTTGTTTTACTCAAAAAAAATTAAACATTTTGATTCAAGTTATAATAAAAATGTTCACCTACTCAATTATAGGTCAACAGTTTTTAAAACAAATTCATTTCATTAAAACAACATTTAAATTGTTGACAGTGTATGCAATGACAAGCAGAATATTAAAAAATATTTTGTTTCAATAAAATGATTTCTATACAGCTTACTATACAGGTTTAAAAAATTTATGTTATCTAATAAAAAAATTAAATGGATACTAAAAAAGATAATTATTTTATACATTCCAATTTATCAATGACTATAAAAACAGAATTTTTAACTGAATCTTCCATTACATTTAAAATGTTTTGATGATCATTTGAATTATTAAAATGAAAAAAATACACATGATGTCTTTCTTACACAGTCAATATAAATATTATCTAATGAGTAAAATCTTACTTTATTAAGCTTTTAAAAAAGAAAACATGATGACTAACATATCTATATCTCTGAGATGAGGTATTATCATTATTTACATTATTCGGACAGTTATCCTCATCTTCATTGCCCTATTCATAACGTTTCAGCTGTTGTATGCTTTAGCCTTCTTCAGGTGATTGGAATTTCAAACCAAAATAAAGGGTTCAGTTCGAAATTCCATTCACCTGAAGAAGGCTGGAGCATACAATGGCCGAAAAATTGTGGATATGGCAATGAAGATGAGGATAACAGTCTAAGTAATGATGACTAAGATATTGTTTAAAATAAAGCTGCAACAAATTTTACATATGCATAATATATTAAAAATGATTAATACTTACTTTGCTGATAAGATAGAGATATATGAAAGCCAAATGAATAAGTTCTTGACTGGAGTTGGGATCTTTGATGTAGGCTAATAAGAGAGCTAGAAATGACTCTGAGAAAGAAAAAGAAAAGGACTATTTCACCAACTAGAAATACTTGTGAGCTCCTCTATAATCAAACCATCTGGAAATGAATTCCACTTATAAATAGAATTATGGCAAAAATATTAAAACAGGATTCAGACAATTTGCAAATTACCAAACATTTATGCTGTTGGCCAGTAAAAATTATATATTTGAAATAATTTTAATGTTTCAGCCATAAAATAAATAGACAAATAAATATTAAAGCTATGAAATAGTCTTATTTTAAGCCAACAAACAAAACTTAAACTTCCTTATGAATACATTCTTACTTCTTAGCCATAATGATGTAATATTAAATTAACCTTAAATTCACTCTGTTAAGATCCATTTTTTTTTATTTACTGTAGATATATAACAACTGCAAAACAACAATAGAAAAAATAATTACCTTACCAAAAATAGGAAGGAAATTGAAGCTGAATTGTTGATTAACTCAATTTTCTACGAAAAAGCTTATTTTTTAACCATTTTAATTATGCCTTATTTAAAATTCAATATTATCAACATTTGTCATTTATTTATTTTTAAATATTAACTAGATTGTTTTCACCCTTTTCAACTGAATTAATGTTCTTACATTTGATTATGCAAAACAAAAGAAAAAAGAAGACTTACCAAGGTGAGGATCAATCAAGTGTGGCTGATATTGATATTCATCAACAATAACTAAAAACATGAAAAATAGGTTTTAAATAATACAGAAAATATAACATACTTGTAAAAGTTAGAAAAATTATTTTCTGTATCTATAAGATAATATAATACTTACAGTGAATTTAAAGAATGAGAATTTAAAAGATGTCAAGCTGATTGAACTGTATTCTCATTTTTTAACTGAAATTGAAGTACACAATATTTTAATTAATGATTTCTGCTCTTTTGATGGTGATGTATCAACATTCTTTCTGCTATTTGAAATGTTATGAATTTCAAGTTTAATATAAGTGCAAATAATCTTACTAAGTATAGCTATAACTTGGATCATTGCATTTGTAACATGATTACTAGAGATAGAAGTTTGTAATCATGTTACAAAAATGCAATGACATGAAAGTCATTTGGTCAATTGTTTTGAAGTAGGTTGAACATTTCTGCACCTCCCTCATAAACCAATGTATTGAATACTTTAGAGGCAACAAAACTGACTTGCATTGATTTTCTAACAAGATACAATTGCATTATCATTATTCTAACAGAAAAAAAAGCTAAGATTTACTACTACTATTTTTTTAAAGTTTTTCAGCGATTAAAAAAAATCAAATGTCCAAAAAACAAAATACATTTTTATCTTGGGTAACTCACGATTCTTTAAAAATCAGATAATGTCCAGATCAGAGTGACAGTAGTAAATTTTATTAAAAAATTATTCAGCATTTTTTGTGATTATATTTGCAATATAAAACAATATAATTTGATTTTTAATACAAACAAAAATGGATACATGAATATTCTAAAATTACATTTCTCTTGTAACATTCATTTATTAATTGAAAATAGTTTAGAATACAAAATTGAAACTATAAAGAAAGTACTTACAATGAAAATTCACCATAAACTAAGCGAAACTTTTAATAATAATCTGAATTAGAGTGGGTTAAAATTAAAAATAATGACTGCTTGTGTCCAGAACATTCGAAAATATTTAAAAAAAAACTAACTTAAAAATCTACGCATAAAAAATATTTACATCTGAAAGATCGAGTTATTTCTTGATATTCAATTACGACGTGTTCCCTCTGTAAATTTAACATTTGTTACCTTTTGTTTGGAGAATTATAAAAATTATTTATTTAAAAAGGTTTTACAAAGCGTCCTTTCTACTTAAACTTACAATAGATTTTAATGATGGTGATAGTCTGATACTTTTAAAAGCATTTTACATACACAAAAAATGTTGTCAACAACATTTTAGTTACCTTTTTAAACAGTTTGTTTTTCTTTTAGTTTTATTTTACCTGTAGTTGTTCGTTTGTTTGTTTGTTCGAGACTTTAAAAAATCCATCTGATAACAATTTATTTTTATTTTCATAGTAACAGTTTTCAAAAACTTAATGATAAATTATTACACCGAACTGTATTATTAACGCATCTGCTGCTTGTTTGTATACGTTTTAAAAAAAATACAGGTCCGTCTTAGTCTTCTAATACTTCTAACCAGCACATGCTACATTCAAATAAAAATTTACAACTAACGATTAAAAACAATGTTATTTCTTAACAGATTTTCTTAATACTCTAAAAATGTTTCAAGTAAATACTCGAGTTTCGATCTCAAAGAAACAAAATGTATTTCAAATTTTGTGCTTTTAGGTAAAAAATGACAGAGAAATACTTTTTTAAAGCCGGTTGACTCACGTTTGAATTTTTGCAGCGCGATTTCTTGCGCATTGAGATCGTCCAAGATGTTTTGTAACTGAGCAATGAGATCTTTAACTTGCTCAACTTCATTGAAGGAATCCAACGTGCATCGAGTATCAACTTCTTCATCCCGAACACCTTCATCAATGTCTTCTGCAGCCATCTTCGCACTTAAGTTCGCTCTAGTGACTCATGACAAACAAGGGGGATAACTCGTTACGTTTTTATCCACTCTCAACTGACGCAATTTCGATTAAAGTGGAGTGAATATGTATGTTTGGACCAAACATATATGTCAATGGCACTCATTTAGGTGTTGTGGATATATTTGTGTATCTTGGCAGTACATTGTCTTGTGACGGATCCCTTGATGCTGAGGTACAAACTCGAATCCAAAAGGCCTTGGTTGCGTTTGGAAAGTTAGAGAAACGTTTGTGATCAGACAGAGGTATCACCAAGTGACAGTTTACTAAACTTGTGTACTGACCGCCCTGTTGTACTCTTCAGAAGTCTGGACGATTTACCGTCATCACCTGAAATGGCTTGAGCTCTTTCATCAAAATTGTCTAAGGAGAATCCTTAACATAAAGTGGCAGTCTATGATACCAGACACCACTGTTCTTCTCAGGGCCTGCTGTCCAAGCACAGAATGAGAAAACTTACTGATTAAAAACCAGATGAGATGGGCTGGACATGTGGTACACATAGATGACGGTAGGTTGCTGAAGCAGCTATTTTATGATGAGCTTGCAAATGGTAAGTGACCTCAGCATAAGCCAAAAAAAGAGACTTGTAGACTCGTCCATAGCCCAATTTTACCTTCTTCGTATAATGCACTATTCCATTACATCAACTTTCATACAAGCAATGTCAGCAAGCTACTATTGGTTATTCTCCGCAAATCTAGCTCACTGATTGGTCCTTTTCGACCAATCAAGTCACCCGCACGTGCACAAGCAAATTTTGGCGCAATTCTTTCCGGGGCCGTACCACGTGACTACGACCAGATATAAACCCCAAAACACGTGTGACCAGAACACAGCAGAGCAGAATGAATGCCGGATTGCTCTCAAGCGACTCTTACGGGCGAAGGATGGCCTCTCCGACGTCCAGCCGTTGTCTCGTAAGGCATTATATCAGGTATTAGTTAGGGGGAACGTTCAAGATGTTCTGATAGGCGAGCTCGGTCTGACGAAGCGGGAGGCTGGTTGCATATGGCCTTGGGCGCCCGGGTTGAAATGTCTCACTAACCCTGAGGCATCACTCACCTGGCTGGTGATTCGAGGGGCCCTCTGGGTCGCCAAAAGACTTGGTTTAGCGGGTTTGGTAAAGTCGCCAAACTGCGTTCGCTGCAGTGGGGAGGTGGAGGCCCTAGGTCACGCCTTTTTTCATTGTAGTGTCGTAGCTCCGTTGGTCAAATTTGTTGAAGACATCATGGTTCGCATGTTGCGCGGAAAGTTTTTTGTCCTCGAGACCAGTTCCGTCTGTAGCAATATAGCGCCGCCGTTGACCAAGGCTGAGCACTATGTGTTCCTTTGCTTACTGGGGGTTATGCGAGTCGTGATATGGACAACGCGACAGAAGGAATTCCATGGGGACGAAAAGTTTACCTCTTCCCAACTGATCTTGTTCTTTAAGCCTCAGCTTAAAGTCAAGATCAGGACGGAAAGGAAGCGACTCCATCCATGGGAATTTGGCGAAAGGTGGGTGAGTCTTGCGCGTCTCTGTCGAGTAAAAGGTGCTGACTTAGAGTGGCATTTTGATGCCGGTTAGGAGGATATTGTTTTTGCTGGGTTGAACATTGGCTACCCACCTTAATAGTTTAGTGTAGGTCGTTTTTTGTTTTAGTTGGGTTTTTTTTCGCCCGTTATTAAACTTAGCTAGGTTGTGTATGCGCATTGGCCCCTTTTATTTTTGTCCCTATTTGTTTTTCTTTGAGTTTAATTCCCCATCCCTCCCATCATTAGGTGGATAGTGATGTCAGTTCTCTGGTGGGTGCGGGGCGACTTTCGTTTCGGATATGTTGTTTCGTAACTGTTTTTGTGTTTGGATGAGCGTGTGTTTGAGTGAGTGGTTGGGATGCACAAGTGTTTTATATTTTTCTTTCCAAGTCCCGCATTGATTTCGTCCAGTGAACTGGTGCTACTGCTACATTTAGTTGCTTTGTGGGGGTTTTATTACTAACAAAAATTTTGTTTAGTTTCTTGTATATAGTTCTTATACATTTGTAAATACTCATTGGTCATTTTAAATTGTTTTTTATTCCCCCCCTCCACAAATATTGAACTGTATATATGGGGACTAGTTAGTACTTTATGGAGTTTTTGAGGTATTATGGTGTTTGAGGTAAGAATGGTAAGTAAGAATGAGTTGTTTTGGTGAAAGGAATATTGTCAGTATGTTTGGGTCAGTGGTTGCGGCTAGCTAAGTTTAAATGTTAAGACAGAAGAAGACCATCCTTTTCCCCTTTCCCCACTTCGGCCTTGTGCCATATTTGTACATTTAGTACAATAAATATTAACATAGCAGAGCAGAGACCGAGAGCAGAGATCGACAGCGTAGCAGACAATTTCGACCGCTCACTCCAAGCTTCAAAATGTGACAATTACGAACACCCTTCTCGACGAATCGAGACGTTAAACTTTCCGGCAACACCGATGTTAACGAACCTAACTTCTCTACGTCACAGCATCACTGCCAAAAATGTGACTCTCAAAGAACTCCCGTCTTGACTAACGCAGTCAGACGTTAAAGAACTTTACAACAACTCATGCAAGTATAATTCTAGCATCATTTATCCAACTTGCATAATCCACAAATCAAACTCACAACAACCATTTGGCATAATCTTTCTCTCTCTGTCAAACAAAACTTTACAAACTTCAATTATTATACTTAAAAAGTGACATTTTCCCTCACTACGAAATAAGTCATAATAACACAAATTCACTCAATCTTATAAACTGCATTTTTAGTAATCAACTCTTTCGTTATGAGTCATGGTACAAATAATTACCTAATCAAAGGGACGCAACTCTGTCTCACTTTTCAGTTAACATGCATGTAATTTCAATACGTAATAAATTCAATTGTTATGTTTCTTTTGGTATTTTATCATTGCTGATTATTTCCACACCTTTCCTAACAAAAATAAATAATTGTGAGGAACAGTCCTTCAACACGCAACAAACATGGCTAACCATTACACACGCCATCACACACAGGACGCTTACCCCTACATACTTAAGGACTGTGTGAGGAATAACTTGAAAGAGGTGGGGGGTAGTGATAACGATAAGTGGCGCAGAGCTGTTGTAGAACGATGTAAGTCATCAGAGGAAAAGTATTTAGCACATGCAGCACTGAAAAGGGATTTGAGGAAAGGTATTACCAGGAGCTTGGATGACAGTGTTGGGATTGCTATGAAATGAGTGTGTAATCAGAAGGTTTTTTGTTTTAAGATGATGAGTTTGAAAGCATGTTCTTCATATTAATCACAACAATATAAAGCATAGACATACAAGTTGAATAAATCTCAAGGCAAAATTGAACAAGAAACAACGGTAGTCGTGAATTCAATTAGAAAATATCGAACATTTATATACAATTAATACAATTGGAAAAAGCTTGTGTTTTGGTTATATGAAAGTTGACGAAGTATGAATTAAGTATCTTAATGAATTACAGTTCAGCAATGTTCAATTGTTGAAGAAATGTTCAAACAGAATAAGAAAGGAAAATTTATCAAAAAGGTAATTTAGGTAGTAAATGTGCGAGATTAAAGTAGGATTTGTTTTCTTATTCTTCCAGAGTTGTTTACCTTGGACTGTCTTTTGTTGAAATTACAATTTCTATTTAGGTGGATAGTGATGTCAGTTCTACGCAAATGAACACTTTTTAAGAAAGTTGTAATGGACTTAGAGAGAGAATGATGTTGGTGGTTGAGTTAGCAGTTGACGCGCGAAAAGTTTCTTAAGTCAAAATAGTGACACGCGTGAATTCGTGTGGCATCTCTCTGAAGCTGAGTTACTGACTGGTGAATTGGACTGAAATTTGTCCTTTTATTTGTTTTGGGAAGTCAAAGTAGGCTCCAGCGAGCTTGGCGGAAAGTAGATTTTCGACAATCGATACACATTTTGGTGTCGTCTAGACCAATAAAAAGTCGAGTTTCGCAATGTGAGGTGTTCATTGGTTAAAACTGATTCTAATGGAAGAGTGTATTTTTTACGGAGGTGAGTAGAAAATATGGACGACTAGATTCCAAAGTTATGTATGCATCCAGGTTTAAACTTTCTTTTAGGGTTAACCCTTTGAGTCCTGCGTTCCTGAACAATTTTACTCCTTCTGCCTGAGCAAATAATTCGTATGTAATGTTTCACGGTAGATATAAAAATAGTTACAAGGTTTACCGACCGTTCAACCGGTGGCTTGATGTTAAAAAAAATTGTCGAGATTTACAAACTCTACGTTTAATTCAATTTCACAAACAAATCGATGAAATTTTAATAAGTTGATTTGTTTGGAAAAATACATTAACAAACCCTACCTTAACTGTTTACACTTCTAAAAACCGGCCGCGTTATGCACATTGTCGCAACCCACACTTATTCCCTTCGTATTTCATTTGTGAGATGTAAGTTCCACTTGAGAAGCCTCTTCCCTCTGCTTTGAGGAACCGATTCCAAAGATGATGTTGCCCGAGCACTACAATCTTAACTTGTTCAGAGGTGTCTAGGGTTAACAGTTATCTTCCCGCTAAACTGTGTCTATTACTCTGTAACCTTCTACCTTAAGTTGCCTCGAGCCTTGTATAAGATATTATATATTATAGGGTATTTTTACATAGAGGCATTTACCCTATAATATTACATATTATAGGGTACTTTTACATCATTGTAAAAAATATGAGAAAGTCTATTATATTTACATGGATAAATGACTAAATATATTGGAGTTTCTTATCCAATGGATTTTTCCCGAGCTGTTATCATTATCAATCATTGGTTAAACTTTCTCAGTTATTGAGTTTAACGCGACAGTAGTAATAGAATTACAGCTGGAAAGAAACATCCATATTGAACATTCTACAAGAATAAAAAAAATCAAAATTAGATGAAAATTTTATTTTCTATTAGCAGCATGGCCCGGCGATGCCCGTGCTTGATTCAAAAATCGTACGACTCATACAGCAATCGCTATCACTTGATTTAAAATATTTTTGCCCTTCCTTGCCTTTAAAGGAGTGCCCTTTGCCGTGCTGATTTTGCTACATGCCTTACTTCTTGCCTATCTCACACTGCGAATTTTTTCTAAGCTCTAAACTAAACATTAAATCTGTTACGAAAAAAGAACTAAACAAAATGACCACAAAACGATCAGCTTTAAAAAAGGACTCGTAACTGGAAAAACCGAATGAAAAAGAATGTTAACAACAAATACTTTTTCACCACCGGCGTCAACGGAAAAAATGCCTGGACCGATAATAGGCCGGCTACAAAAGATGCCAATTATTATGTTAGTCAAAAAGAATAATTTGACAACTCGTTTAAAGGAAACGATTTCCTTACAATAAATGAAGCTTGGGAAGCGGTCAACACGCAAACGATATCCCTGCTGATTCCGATATTAAGAGTCGGAACTTAATTGGCGTCAGCAGGGACGCAATGGAAGACGCGTTGAAGACTCTAAAAATCAGCCCAAAAGTATTGGCGAGAAGGACGAAGGGACATTCTCCTACAAAGTGAACAGCAAGCAAAAGTCCTGGCGGGAAGTTTCCTGAACACCAAAGATCTACGTCTCCAAACTGAATACATGGGCACGCAGAGGACCAAAGTAACCATCCATGGGGTGCTGATGGATATATGCCCAGATAGAATGGGGGTATTTTTTTTACGAGATTTGGAGAAGTAAATGAGGTCAAAGTCCTTAGGAGCATGACGAGAATTGCCACTGGGGATATGGAAATATCTGTCACAGTGGGCAGGAAGAACTTCAACGAGATCCCCAATATCCTGACCTGCCGAGAGAGAAGAATTGTCGCAGTTAGCTCCCCTTCATTTCCTTAACCCTTCACCAGGGGTCTCTCTCTCCCGAGAGTATAAATACTGGCTGACCTTTCGCCTCTTTCTCTCTTTTCTCTGCTTGCGCGCACGTGCGAGAACTATCTCGATTTCGGCCGCGGGCCGAAAGCTCGCACGTGGGGCGAGGTAAAAAAACTTTCTCTTAAAATTTCCAATATGTGAACTCTAATACACAACCAGCGTTTCCCATGTTCAGGGAACACGCTAAAACAAAATTCACCCGTACGGACATTTCAATTCAACACACACACAATAACTTTCCATACAGACACTGTAACATTTTATTCATGTCTTCAATGTATTGTAACTCGTGTTTTAATCTATTTGTAATTCACGTATTAATATATATTTGTTTTGTACATATATATCGGTCTTGTTTGTTTCTTTGGACTCCATTAAAGTCCAACATACTTATGTAGCTGGACCGGCCAGCGGAAGCCTTAACCTAGAGATAACTCATCTTCTCTTCACACATTCACATCACACCCGCCGGTCCGCTACAGAATGCTGGTGGTCGTCGAAGGCCGAAAACCGTATTGCTGGTCGTAAGGAGTGCCCCGGCAAGAAGATTGTACAGCCTTCACCAAGGCCAGCTTCTAAGTCAGCCACAACAGCAACAGTAGCAATTACTCAACCAGAGGAGGGTACTTCAAAAAGTGGAGACTGGAAGGAAGTCACCAGAGGACGGAAGTCTTCAAACGTTCCGTCTCCCCACCAGAAGGAGAAACCTCAGGAAAAGGGGCAACCTGAAAAGCCGAAGGAGGTACAGGTGCAGCAACCTAAGGAAGGCCAGCAAAAGCGGCAGCAGCAGCAGCAAGAACAACAGCAAAAACAGCAGCAGCAGCAACAGAAACAACACCAACAACAGCAGCAGTAACAACACCAACAGCAGCAACAACAACTACACCAACAGAAGCAGCAGCAAAAACAACAGCAGCAGCAAAATCAACATCAACAGCAGCAGCAGCAAAAACAACCGCAGCAGCAGCTCCACCAACAACAGAAGCAGCAGTCACAAACGGAGATGCCTATAGTGGTTGATAGTATGCCTCCACCTCGTACTTCGTCCTTGAAAAGGAACAGAGAGGAAGAAGACGAACCACAGCAATGCCACTCTGGCCGTAGCAGGGCGGAGAAGGGCATGGATAGAACCAGGTCACTCTACGTCCCTGCTTCGCCAAAAGAAGCTATTGGTTCCTCTAAAGCTAAGAGCCTCCCTACTCCCCCTTCCCGTGCCCCGTCCCCCTCTCCCTCCACTTCCTCCCTAAGTTCAACAGCTACTCCACCTCACAAATCCACCTCTTCACCTCCCCATCGTGCAAGGGAGAAAAAGTAAAAGATGTTTGCAGGCCCTGAATCCATTTACAAGGTGGACAGGGAGAAGTACAAAAAGGGCCTGACGAAACAGAGAAAGGCGCTGTTGGGTCTATTATTTAAAGCGGACTCTGTAGACAGAAATAACCTGCGTGAGGGACACTGGGGGTATTTAAAGGTGTGGAGCCACTTGTTTGAGGCTAAAGAAGCTTTCCCTAACACTAAAGTGTTCGAGTTAGAGAACTTTAATTTTTTGGGCTGGGAGGGTCCCTGTGTTATTCCATCTCTCCTTATATAGGGCAGTAAAATTAATCTACCCCACGGACGTCGGCGGTATTGTCTTGGATGGTCGAATGACGACAGAGTTGGAAACAGGGAGCCTCGGACAATCCGTCAGTGTCCTGACCAACGCAGATTTCCGCCCGGTATGTGAGTAGGTCTTTTCTTTTTTTAATTTTTTCTTTTTCAGACTTAATCGATGTCTGTCAAGATAGCCACTTTGAATGTGAAGGGCTTGAGGTATCGGGGTAAGGCAGCCCGCCTGCTCCGGGATCTCTTGTCCTTTAGTGTGGATGTCGCCGCGATCGAAGAGACCCACTATGTTTGCATTTCCGATGCGTGTGTGCTGGAGAACGACTTTGTCGTCTATTCAGCAAATGGGGACCGGGTTGCCAGAGGAGTTTCTTTGCTGGTGAAGCGGACTCTTGATGCGAAGGTGGACCTTGTGCATACCGATGCCAATTGATCGTGGCCGATATTGACGTGAAAAGTGGTTCGTCTGGATGGTTTGCCCTATGAATTGTACTTGAGGCTGTCGCACATCTTTGTCCCGATTTTGACTGTGGTTTTCAACAATTGGTTCCGGCAGGAGTCCCTCACCGACCGGTTCTCCAGAGGTGTGATCACGCTGTTGAAAAAGGGCAAGGGTGTTGGGCGTGATTTAGATGATTAGAGGCCCATGACTCTGCTAAACACAGAGTTAAAGATTTTGGCCAAGATCCTGCAGGAGCGTTTGCAGTCAGTTGCCGAGTCTCTGTTGGGTCCGGAGCAGACTTGTTCTTTGAGGGGCCGAACAATTCAGAGCAACCTGCATCTGATCCGCACGATCATAGAGGGTGTAAAAGGCGACAATGAGGCCGCGCTGATCAATTTAGATCAGTCCAAGGCATTTGATAGGGTTGACTACCTTGCGGCTGTCCTGCAAGCCGCCGGATTCGAACCCGACTTCTGTCGCTGGATTAGCCTCCTGTATCACTCCCCCGGTGCTGTGGTACAGACGAATGGGAAGCTGTCGGGCGCTTTTGCGCTGTCTAGGTCGGTTCGTCAGGGTTGTCCACTGGACGGACAGTCCTTTCCGCATTCTTGGAGTGTGGTTTGGACCCGACCTCCAGCTGGAGAAAAATTGGTCTGATGTACGAGCAAAGGGCAACGCGGCCAGTCAGACTTGGCGTGGACGGACTTTGTTCGTGAAGGGCAGGGCGGAGGCGTGTGCCACATACGTTTTCCCTCTTGTCCTTTATCGGTTGTCCGTACTTCCTCTGTGATGACTATCGGAAGCTGCTCGAGCAGGTGAACGTGAACTGTCGGGCGCTTTTGCGCTGTCTAGGTTGGTTCGTCAGGATTGTCCACTGTCGCCCCTACTTTATGCTTTGGCGTTGGAGCCTCTCCTTCGCCGTCTGAGGGACAGGGCGTGCAGTCCGGCCCTACGCGGATTCGCCGTTTCTGGAGGGGCTCGAGCCAGGGTTTCTGCGTACGCCGATGACATATCTGCTTTCGTGTCGCCCCGCAGCGAGATTGAGGGGGTACTGAAGGCGCTTGATCGGTACGAAAAGGTGACAGGGGCCAAGATTAACCGTGACAAGTTGTCCGGCTTGCGGTTAGGTGACTGGAAGGGGGTCGATCTTCCGGGGCCCATTGGTTGGACGGACGGTCCTGTCCGCATTCTTGAAGTGTGGTTTGGACCCGACCTCCAGCTGGAGAAAAATTGGTCTGAAGTACGAGAAACGGTCGACGCGGCCGGTCAGACTTGGCGTCGACGGAGGTTGTCCGTGAAGGTCAGGGCGGAGGCGTGTGCCACTTACGTTTTCCCTCTTGTTCTTTATCGATTGTCCGTACTTCCTCTCTGTGACGACCATCGGAAGCCGCTCGAGCGCTCGCTGTCCTCCACTTTATGGAGGGGACGCGGGAATCGGGTCGACAGACGAGTCTGTGCACAACGTCCGTGTCATAGGAGGCTGGGAATGCCACACTTGGCGAGCCACAAACTCTCTTTACTACGCCGCGCATTGACAGGAGATTCGATTATGGAGGGGATTGTTAGGGACGCGTTCCCTTTCCTTACTATCAGTCCCCCCCATCTCGCGGGTTGAGCGCCATCGTAAACCCCGGATTCAATCGGATTTCCTTCGCGAGTGTCGGTCGACCTTGTTGGCTGTTCCTCAATCCAGTGATCTTTCTCGGCCTAGGAAGGTCTTCTATCGTCTTTTGGTGGTGGGAGTCGCGAAGGATTCCCTACGTGAGCAGCTCGACCTGTCGGAGGATGAGTTTCGCTCTTACTGGTCTTGGGCACCAGCGGCAGATTACCTCAGTAACCCTGATTTTCCGCTTACCTGGCGATTGGCTCGGAATCGGATGCCTCTCAAGGTCTTCATATGGGGCTTGGCGGATTTGCCAGACTGTGAACGGTGTGGCCTTGGTTTAGAAGAAACGGCTTCGCACGCCTTCTACCATTACCCCCGGGTTCGCACCTTATGGGACTATTTCGGCGAGTTGACGGCTCGTCTCGCTCCCGAAAAGCTCGTGCCCATTGATTGCGCATACGCGTGTGACAATGTGTCGCCCCCGTACTCTGGGGTGAAACGAATGGTGCTTCTGACTCTGCTGGCCACGACTCGAATGGTGATTTGGACGACGCGACAGAAGGAAGTCTTGCGAGGCAATCGTCTTTCTCATCAGGATCTGATCCGATTCTTTGAGCATCAGCTCAAGATGAAGATTAGAACTGATAGAAAACGATTGCATAAGTTGGGTGACTGAGGCGAGCTTGGTTCGTTTGAACGGAGCTAGCCTTGATTTGATCTTTTGGGTCAACCTATGTCACATCGGTGTGGTTTCCTGTGGAGCCCTCCCCTTGGTTAGGTTAGACAAGCTTTTGTGTACCTAGTTAATATGAGTAGGTGCTGTTCCCGGCTATCTCTTTGGTTATGATCCAAGTCGAGATCCCCAACATCCCCAGTTTGTTTTTGGTCCCTTTTATCTCGACTGGGTCAGCTTTATATTTCCCCATGGCTGTATAATTTTTTTCTCCTTTCCCACTCCCTTAGCGAGAGAGCTTCTTGATTTTGTCCCCTGGGCAGAACACAGCGGCCTCTCTGTTTTGAGGTTTGAACGGGCCCTACTGACATCAGTTATGTTTAATTTGATTTGTGTTAATATTTTAGTTTGTTATTGGGTTCATCTCCCTCCCATCTCATTCTTCATCATAGAATTTTAAGTATTTATAATCATTAAATTTTTATGGCATGGGGCGCGTTTTGTAGGTCCCCCCTTGAGAGGATGCAGTATTATCGTGTATGGAGGATTGATTGGTGATGGTCGAGTTTTTGTGGTGAATGGGCAAATTGTAATGAGTGAATGCGTCATGAATCGGATTAGCTAGGTATAGGATAGTTAGTTAAGACCAGCCTCAACCCCTCCCCTTTTTCGGCCTTGTGCCATAATTGTATTTTTTAATACAATAGTCAGAAATTCACTCTGGAGAGATACCAAATTAATCCACGCTACTCAAAACTTTGACCAACTACACTTTTCCCGCGCAAACTTCTCTGACTCAACAAACAGCATTTTGCACTCCCAGGAACAATTGCTTACAATACAAAAGAAAGTGAAATAACACACTACTAAATAAGTATTCATAAACATTCAATCAAACACCAAAACAACTAATGGTACACAACTCTTACCAACTTTGGACATTTATTTAAACAAACATACGCATACACACTATTGACTGAACTCTCACAAAAGACATTTTTGTACACGGCCAAACACTTTGTTTAATTTCACACACAATCCTTAGTAACAGTTTCACACACACTGAAACTTGGCATAAACACACTACATAATTCAATTCAACCATTCACACTTGTCCAACAGTATCTGACTTAATTGTGTATGTTAATTTTATATAAATCAATGTTATTGTTAAACTTTTAATTATGTTGTTTTCACTTTGATTTCTCTTGAATGATTTGCCTTCAATATTCCTGTTTCTTAATTTGTTGTGGATGAATGTCTAAGAACACCAACATCACTAACCCTTCTGATAACCTAACCTTCTGATATCTTAAAATACATTCGCCAGTCTGCAACAACATCAATATTTTCTAATAATCAAGTTTAAATGATAATCAGAGATAAAATGTCACCTTGTCTGATTGTATTTTCTTGTCCCCCCCCCATGCTAGCAGGATGTGATACAAAGTCAGTTTAATGTGGGAAGCACAAGTGTGTGCACACAGGCAAGGTCCAAAAATAACCCTGCTCCTATAACTGTTGATTGCACTAGTATCAGTATTACTATCAGTCCTCATCTTGAGTGTAATGAGGGAGGTACTGTGGCAGGCAACTGTTTCCCAAATCCGGGCACCTCTCAATAATAATTTCTGTTGCACTCTGCCCACAGACAAAGACACAATTGAGAGATGAAATGTAGTTTATCTGCTGATATTACATTTTGATACCAGCCAAATAGGCGAGAAGCGATTTGTTACCTTGTGTGATCTTACCTAATAACATGATTTCATAAAACTTTATTTGCACATATTTCTTTTCATAAAATATGTAGAAATTATTTTTTTACTTTCCAAAATGCCTGAAGGTCAACATTTTTCTTTCTAAAGAACAAATAAAACTATAAATATTTCTTTTGACTGAAAAATAGCTCTTATAACATTAAAGTTTTATTCACAAAAAAAAAGAGCTATAAAACATTTAATTGTAAAATAAATATTTTATCAAAATGAATAAATATTATTATTTCAATCAATAAAATCAAAGGTAAATGAAAATTAAACATATTTTTCGATTTTTAAGGAACTCTGACAGAAATCAGAAATCTGACAGAAAAACAGAAATCTTTGGCAATGTTTAACCTTTATTTCCAGGTAATAAATATGTTATGATCAGTATTAATTCACATTTTAGGTACATTTTTGTAAATAACTTTTAACTATGTTCTCAATAACTTTCAAATGCTTGCATTGATGAGAACTAATAATGAGACAAGTTCTTGACAAATTTAAAATATGTAGGTTACATAATTTATTTGCACAACCTTTTTTTGTTTTTTTAAATAAATGTAAATAAACTATAGACCATGTAAGACAGCCAATATATTCGAATTATTGAAGTCAATGCTTAAAAATCATTTGCACAAATTCTTTTCTTCTGTTGTGAAATCCCAAGCCCTAGAGTGGTTACTTTATTTTGAAAAATTCTAGAGATAAAGGGAAATAATCACATACCTTCATAAAATGGCCTGAGGCTATGGACATGGAACGCCCCACGTTAAAAACTGGCCTTGTGCCACATCTTGCATTGTGGGGAGGTTGGTAAATAGAGAGCAGTCTTGGTATATGTATTATTAATAGTATTATTTTTATTATTTTTATCTTTATCTAATTTTTATATTCTAAATTTGTTCTTTATAATTATCTAAATTTATTAGTTCTGTTTATTGATTTATTTTATTTTATTATATTATTTTATTATTTATTATATTATTTTATTTATGTTGGATATCATCATTATTATTATTATTATTATTATTATTTTAAAATTATGATGATTATTATGTGATGATGATTGCTGTCTAAAATGACATGGTGTTATTAGAAAATTTGCTGTTACTCTTTTACTTCTAATCACCCACATCCTTCCATTACCCAGTTTATTAACTTGTTCAGCCCTTTAAGGAAAACTTTTTTCCAGGTCATTCTATTTATTTCTTTTTGCTATTGGCTCATCATTTATTTCTCCCTTCTTTCCTTTCTTTTCTTTCACTCACTCTGTCTTTCCCTCTGCTTCTCTCTCTTTCTTTCTTCCCTTAATTTTTATATTTATAAATTTTTTATTTTTCTTTCTTCCTTTTTTTATTATTAATTTTTTCCTTTCACCCTTTTTTCTCTCTTTTTTTCGTTTTCTTCTTTTTATTCCAATATATCTCGTTGGATAGATTGATTCCATTTCTAAAAAAAACTTTAGGCCTGAAGAGATGAATATAAAAATATTCGTGAAATAAATTATAACCGATATGGATTTTTTTTTCTTAATTTATCATTTTATTGCTCTATAACTTACACTGAGCTCTCTTTGGATTACTGTCCACTTTGGAATTATTCATACCAATTACAAATTGTTATTTATTTTATATATACATATATATATATATATATATATATATATATATATATATATACACACACAAACAAGATTTATTAAAGACAACAGACAAGGTACTGCGATTAAGCTTTTTATTCAATTTTCCTTGCATGTAGTTTCGTATTGTCTCAGTCATTATTAACAACTGGGTATTGTCAGTGTGACAAACAAGATTTTATTGTCTACATCGTAGCATTTTTTATGATTTTATTTAAAAAAAATCTAATCTTTATCAACAGAAATGAAACAAATAAAAAGGTTCATTCCTCTTTCTTTTTTTTTTTTTTTCAAAATTAAAAAACCTAATTGAAATAAGTACAACAGATAGAAATTAAAGTTCTTTTTTCTTCATTTAATTAAAAAAAAAATTGGCATTCTGTTGTTTTGGAATAATAGAATTTAGGATTACTAGTTGATAAATTCCTATTCCGGAATAACCTCATTTAATTATAAAATTCGAACGTCACTAGTGGAACGTAAACAAGGAAGATGGCGCAGGCAAGTTCCGTTTTCTATCCTTGTGATATAAATTTTCACTGTAAATATTGGAGATTTTATACTTTCACTTCTAAAATGTTAAAATTCGCTTTTAGGAAGAATTTAACACCAGGAATTGTTGCATCATAATTATATTTTGAGTCATTTTCATTCAGAGTAGTAACTTTCTTTTTAATCTGCAACATGATGAACGAACCAACATGGCGATGCATTGTTCAGTAGGCATGAGTCACTAAAATGGAGAAGTCTCAGGAATTCATTGGGGATCTTGAATTTCATTTTACTTTGTTCGTTGAGAGTGAAGATAACAAAAAAATGTGCTTGTATTTGCTTTTGTTCTCACGAGGACTTATCTGTAAACATGCTGTTATGTGATTTTTCCACCAGGACATAATGGGAAGAATGACATGAAATAAGAAATTTATGTTATTGTTATCTGTTTAACTTTAATTAATAAATGATTAACACAGATATTTTAAAGAAATTTAACACCAACATATTTCCTTAAAATTATCCTATTTATAATTCATTTAATCTAGTTTTGTAAACACGTTTTTAACAACAGTTATTGTAAATTAATATTTCATTTATTTTTGAAAGTTTAAAACTTTATTTCAGAAGATTTTCAACATAAATGTTTTTTACTCAATTCAACTGTCATGAAAACTAAGAATTAATTAAGCTTACTTTAGTTTTCATGTCGGTTGATTTTCTTTGAAATAATTATTAAAACTTAAAAGACTTTACAGTCCATTAATAATCGTAAACGTGAGATAAAAAAATCACTGAAGATTTCCATGTCTGGTCCTCTTTTATAAGTTTCAAAATAAATTCTAATAGTCAGTTTTGGAACCAATAAAATCATGTGACTTCCACTTATCAAACTTGGTTCCGTTTAAAAAGCGTATTGAATTGTTTTTGTCCTGTTGTGTATTCTAATTTTGTGATAGTCTTGACTCGTGAGTGAGTCTGTTTGTTTTTATATTTTCTTCAATAAAACTCAAAATTTTTCGAGTTTACGATATAACACCCAGTTATTTGCCTCTCGTTCGTTTTAAAAATAAAACTGCTCTTTTTTAAAATTTTTTTGTATTAATTAATCTTTTTAATTGCACACTGATGAAAAATGTAAAACTCTTTTTAACATGATTTCCCTTGCACCTCTAATTTAATGTAAATTTTAGTTAATTACGAGAACTTTTGTGTTGAATTAAATTAAAAAAAAAAGTGCAAGCAAATTAATTTTTAGGTACCTCCACGAGATCGCTTCCTTCATGAAAAAGACGTCAAACTGGATGAAAACAAAATTTTATCGTCTAAAATATTTGTTATTATTAAGAGGAAAGATCAAAGTTTATATTTCAATTATTTAAAAAAAATTTTCCTTCTTTTTAGAACAATCTGAATTTTCATTTAAAAATCCTTGCTTCTTTTTGTATCACCGGAACTAGTAAAATAGCATTTACAATTTTTAGCATGTTGTTTTGTTTGTTTTTTTTTGTTTTTGTTTTTTTGCATGATACACATTAATTTGGAAAATCTTGCAAAAATAAAAATAATGAAACTTTCAGAAAGTATTCACAAATGATCGAAATTATTATAAATATGTTTTCTTTTATTAAAGTCATGGCAAAAATATTTTTTTTATATTTATTACCCCCCCCCAATAACTAATTTTATGAAGACACTAGAAATTCGATCGCATCAGGTTTAGTGATTACAATAAGCACAAGGATTTGAGGAATGCAAATCACGTTTTTTTTTTTTTATTGGATCTCCCCTACCTGAGAATCAGCTCTGAATTGTAACATACAAAACTCAATAAAACAAATATATTATTTAATTTCAAATGCTTTTATTTGCTTTTATGAATATGGACAATATTTTCTGAAAGCAAAAGAATTTTTCGATGAAAAATGAATTTTTAATACAATTATTTGTTATTTTTTAATTATAATAGATTTTTACATTTAAGTTGTTAAAATATTATAAAATTAGTTAAAAGCCGCACCAGGTTTTTTAAGTGTCCTTATGAGATCTGTTTTTAGTGCGTTGTAAATTGTATCGTTTTGACTAATCAGAAGATCCGCAATAATTAAGAAATGTAATTTTGTGTTTATAATCGGGCTCTAATTATAAAGTACGGAAGACCAACCAGAATACAATTAAGTTGCGTTATTTGAGGTAAGCATTGTTCTCCGCTGTTAAGGCCTTTACTTTTGTGAAACACATGTGGAGAAGTTTATTTGATTTTTCAATTTCAACTGAGAAGGGTACCTATAAGTATCAGTATCATCTTATGAAATTTATATGATCTTATTTTTATATTAATCTCAGTTATTTTCAAATTACATCTTTTTGGCACAGAAGCTAAGTTAAGCTTGGTTCAAAATATTTTAAATAAACAATATAATTTCTGATTTTCTTAAAATAAGTTTTGAAAAAATGATAATTGATATTTAAAAGAATTTCAAACAGAGATTTTCATTGATTTTATAAAATGGAAAAAAATGATTGCCATCTGTCAATTTTGCTGACTCAAAAAAAAACAAGATTTTTAACAAAATTTTCAGACATGTTAGGAATGATTAAAAAATGGAAAAAAATACCCCGAAAATACTTTGATCTTTCCTCTTAATAATAACATAAGCATTTAGATGATAAAATTTTGTTTTTGTCAAGTTTGGCGTCTTTTTGCGTCATGCTATGCTCTTTTTTTTTAGCGATCTCATGGAGGCACCTAATTTTACATGTGGCAGTTTGTGAAATTGTTAAATAAATTTTTTTGTCCAATTAAAAATTGAACTCTTCAATAATAATGAGTTTTCGTAAAATTTTTATTTGTTGCCGAGTTACAAAAATGACTTATCCAAAAATACACACTACAGTACACTTTTTCTTTTTCAAAATCAATCAATCTTTGGCATACTTTACAATCCAGATGTTACTTTCATTTTTGTCCTTTATTGTTTTATTTATTTTACAAGCCTCATGTTTTTTTTAAAACTTTTGTTAAAATAAACTTAAATGACTAGATTATTTCACTTTCTTCTGAAGAGAAAGTGTTAGTTAACACTACTCAGTAGTGAGTTCTGTTAGGACATTATTCTGTCAGTTTTTTTTATCTTGAAAAACACACACACAATGCTTATTTTGAAAAGTTGAATTATGAGGTTATTTGATGGTCAAAACTAAAAACAAAGACATAACGTTGACATAAAAAGAAAACATGAAGATTAATTTTTTTTTTTTAGGCAATACATTGTCAAGATCATAAGATGTTTTGGATTTCTACAATATGGTAGACTCCAAGTAATTTAACCTTTTTTTTCTTATGTATCAAGTTGACTTCCATTTTTGTGTGTGTTATGAATGATGATCTTGCTTGACTCATTCAGACATTTAAGTTTCTTTGTTTGGAGATTAGTTGTATTTTACAGTATTGTATAGAAGTTGTTCTGTTTTGTTTTTCAGTAAAAACACACCTACTCTTGTAACACTTTTACTTTCTTGAGTTCTCCTAATGAATCTTTTAAAGTAACTGAAACACTGACACTTTTAATGTTTCCAAGTCTAGCTAGAGATTAATCAACATTCAAATCAAACCCAAGATATTTTAAGAACATTATTATGGATTTTCTTTTATACCTAAAATTCAATTATAACTTAATGTTTTACAAATTTAATACCAAATTCACATAATTTGCAACATAGCTTTAGTTTAACATTTAGTTTTTACTCTTTTTGAAACTTTACCACACAGGATTTAACTCATAGTTGTCACAACTGACTATTTAGTATGCATACAAATATGTATAAATGTAAGTTATTTATAATGATATTGTAAATTAAAAATTCATTGATAATGACAATTGCATTTCACAACAAATATTTACTATCATAAGTAAAGTCTACTTATAAACTGTAAAGTTTCCTTTGCTTCACTTATTCAGAGCTTGACTTTTTATTTATTTAATGTTTCCATTTAATTTTTAATGGAATATTACATTTGGATTAGAAATTGTTTCTCTATGTTGTAAAATCTGTTATACCAAATTAATTACCTGTCTGGTGAATAGTTTTAACAGGAGATTGAAGAACAGACTTTTTTGCTAAATTTAATACTGTTCCATTTTTAGCTACTGAAAATCACATGATACAGAAATTGTAGATGAAAAACTTCTCAACTTAACACTTAAAACGTAATTATAAACTTTACATTTAGAAATATTTGCAGCTTATATCAATTACTTTTGAATAGCATATAAAATATTTTTATACTTCACTATTTTGTTTATCTCAATAATAATTATTATTATTATTATTAGATGAATTTCTTCGCCAAGAAACCTGCTCTAGCCTATTTCTACTTAGATAATCAATAAGAAATATCTTTTCATTTTTGTTAGTGAAAGAATTGCAACATAATATTAAGAACTAATATTTGAAAGTTGTTAATAAAATAAATTAATTCTAAGGAGAAGCCCAAATGAAGTGAATATTTGATAAAATTGTAGTTTACTCACATTTTAATATAACTTACTTTAAATAACAGTTAACTAAAATCCTTAATTCATTGCTGGTATCATGTCCATTGTGTTGTTTAAAATCAATTTAGTTTCGTAAAGATCTGAAAAATATTGACTTTTCAAGAAAATTGTCATGACAAGTGTATAAATAAGGTATTTTAAATTCCAATAATTTAAAGTTGGTTATATTGTTTGTGTTGAATTTATTTTAATAGTTTCAGAATGTTATCTAACAAGTTACCATCAGCCATTTTTAATTAACCCTTTTTCCCATCTTAGCAAAATCTGACGTTCTCTTATAGATGAATCACAAAAATAATTATGATTAAGAAATTTCAGCATATTGTAAATCACCTTAGGCGTTATTCTTTAGGCTACTTATCATTTGTATAATAACATTAAAGCTTAATGACTATTTGGCTGCAGATACTAATAGACACTTAGATGAAATAGACGTATTTGTATCCATTAACTACTGCCAGCTTTGTGAATGAGTTACTCCTTAATCAAAGTCAAGCTTCTATTTTTTTCAGTTTAATTAAAGAATCTACATCTTTATGCGATGAACCATGTTTACTGACCTCAATTAGTAAACCTGTTGAAATGTCAAATTGGTCATACAAATGCTCTTAAGAGAAAAGTTTTTTGCTCCAATTTAAATTTCTTGTCTCTCAATTTTTATGCCCTTCTCCTCTGAAAAATTCACCTGAATTTACATTTCGTTTTCTTTTATCGTTTCTAATGTAAATTTATTAATCAAAATTATAATCACTGTATTGTTGGTAACAATAAGTTTATTTATTCTGGTAAAATAGAATTCTGGAGTCTGTTTTGATAAAAGGTATTTTGAACTATTCCTTAGTTGTCAAAAAACATCTTTTGTAGGAAATTCTAAAGATATTTGAAAAACAAGGTAGTAAACTAGGTGGGGTAATTTCCTAGCCCAGGTTACTCATTTTTTTTTCAGAGTCATTTGTGAGACATATAGTTGAGTGATGTTGTCATGGAGTAGAAGCGTCACTACATCATGATACTACTATGACTATGCTTCATGCAGGGTATGATATTCCTTGAATCATAAGTGTCATTCAGTTTCTACTACATAAGACTAGTATAATTATTGTCAAATAGGTCAATGTTGGTTTCCTCACACCCGAAAAGATATATTTTTTATTAGCAAACTTTGTTCATGCCTAAACATGCCTTTTCTACATTAGTATTATTCAGCAAAGTTAGCACTTTCATATCACCTCACACTTACAAAGTGTTTCATATTGTTTGGCTTGTGACAACTGTCCCAGTGAAATTCAGGTTAGCAACAAACTATTTATAGGTAATTCTTGGTTGCTAACAATCAAGTTTCAAGTCAGGTACATTTCAAACGCTTTCATGGGGCACCAAGTCTTAGATGGTTTACAATTGTTCCTTCTTTTTTCCATTCCTGATTTATTTACTGTACTAAGCTTATCAGGACATTGAACTGTTTGGAAAGTTTTTTTTTTTTTCTTTTTTCTCTTTATGTTCTTCCACAATACTGTTCCTGACTTGTAGAGTGTATTCTTGTCTTAGATATGGTGGAGATTCTGGATATGAAGTGTCTTGGGCTCAAAACTGGTGACTAACAAGATTCAAGCCAGTTACATTGATCCAGTTTTGCTTCATTATTAATATCTGCTTGATTGTTCTCAAATTCTTAGCCTATTTTTTGATTGCTATAGAGCTGATTGGTTAAAAGAGACTGGCTAATTTATCACTGCATTAAATTCAGACCAAAGGAATTGGAAAATATTAAATATTTCTTATACAATTTTATTTGTGTTGGATTGGTCAAAAAGTTTTATTTACATTTGTCATTAGACAGTAATAACAGCATTTAGTTTTAACTAGCTTCATTTTTTTTAAAATTGTAGTAGCTGTCATATCAGTGTGGATTTTTTTTTTGTCAAAATTGAATGATCAAATGTGTCAAAAGTAGTTTAAGAATTTTTGTACTGGTGATTTTTCCCAGAATGATACTCCATGGTTGGATAGATCAGTTCAAGTTGATAACAAATACAGCAGAAATAAACTAGAGAATAATCATTACTATACAACATTATACTCAAAATACTCAAGCATTGAATGATTTGCATCAACTTTGTTATGGTTCTCACCTTGATGTGTGACTTCTGTTAAGTTAAAAACAACAAACTCTACCACATTTTCATGTGCAATTTGCTACTTACACAATGAAAATATTTTAAAAAGAGTTAATGTCATTTTTGCTTATTGGAAAGTTAATTCTAACTACAGGCTCCTCAGAAAAGACATTTTGTTTTGGTTTGCTCAATTATTCAGAAGAGTGAATGTCAAAATCTTGATCTTATATAAATTTTTACTGCAGTCATTCTATGGAGTTTAGGCTGTGTCATATGACAATTTTTTTTTATTTTCATGAGAATGGGAAAATATGATATGTAACTTTTTATATATCTAAACAATGTCATTAATGACAGAATGAAAAAGAATTGGGACATGTTTTGAAATTGGTTAGACTGCATACATCTATAAAAGAGAATGTTGGGAGTTTAAAATTTCAACATCCTAACATTTTCAGCATTTCCTGTCTACATAATTATAACCAATGTTTGCATTTTTATATTCCCCTCACCTTCCTGTACATCTACAAAAACATAACTTTAATCTGAAGTCCTAGAGGACAAAACATGTCATGCAAAATCTTTTCCAGATTGTCATTAATTTAATGAGCATCTAAAAGATTTCATAAATTTCTTGATATTCAAACTTCTTTTCTTTTTTTGTTGGCTGGCTTGGAAAATATGATCATTAAGAAATTTGAAAAAGGTTAATATTGACTAAAGTTTAGAGAAAATTCCAATGGAGAACTTTTTCACTTTAATCATTCAGTTTTTATTTTTCACTAAATAAATGAAAATATGAAAATTTAAGATAATTTTGTATTTAGTATTTTTGTTTGGTTGCTCTAATGGGTATAAATCAAATATAAAAGACATTTGAGTGAATATAGGTTGGGACAGAGTAAGAAAACAAATAAACAAATGGATATAATAATGTCACCCTGATTTGCTCTTTTTATCTCTAATATATATATATATGTATGTATGTATGTGTGTGTCTAAAAAAAATATTACCCCAAGGAAAATAACTGTTTATTTCAATGAAGCCACTGTGGTGTGGCATTTGTGTTATGAATAAAGAACAGTCTACATAAGATCTGGTGGAAGTTACTGTTGACAATATGCTTTATTTCTTCTAAAATTAAAATTTTTTTTTATTTTTTTATTTAATATTTTTTATTATCGCCCCAGGACAGTGTTAATTTCCAAGAATCTGAGAATGCAATCCTACCTGGTGGAATGTTCAATAATTGTTTCTGTTAGATCGTTAGATCTACATAGAAGCTAATTGCATTGAAATCAGCAGCAGGAGACTTGGCACTCTCTGCTAGTCCCTGCTGGTTAAAGTGGTTCAATTGTTGTGTATAGGCCAATTTCTCCTTTGTCAGTTTTTGTATTAAGTGCCTGGTGAAGCATTGTCACTTTGAACAAGAAATTGATGTTGCTGTTCCCTTCGTTTGGATTTTGTCTATCTGCTTTTGTATTCATCTGCTCTCTTCTGCATCAGTTATCTGCAGATCCTCCTGAAGTTTTCTTTGGCTTGAGAAAGACTTGTGTATTTCTTTCCAGCAATGGATCTGGCTACTTGTCCATTATGAAGATGTCTATTTTGAAGCACATCAGTTGTCTGACCATGTTCCTTCCATTTTTAAATGATAACTCTAATCATATAGATTGGTCTTTTTAGAGAGCTTTTTATATCCCATTTCACAACTATGATAGTCAATTATCATTTCACAAACCTTTATGAAAACCTTTGCCACTGCCTACCAGACTTTCAATGACCATTCAAGCATACATTGATGTTGTAAGTTGTTGGTTATGATGTGAGACTTGCTCTGATTAGTCAGCAGAAATTTGTAAGTTAATAATCTGAGTAGCTGTCAATTCAGAACTAAAATTTTTATCTCACTTCATTTATGATTTTGGAATGTGTTAAAAAAATTTGCATGTCACTTTCCATTATATTCATTACTAAATTTGTGTTGGCAAAAACATTGGCTTATTTCTTCTTATATGTCAGATATACTATGTATTTACTATATTCAACTTAATCTCCCCCATTAATGGATCTGTCCTGAACACATACATTCAGGAGAACTTTGCTGATACGCAGAGTATATTAAAGCTCAGCTTGTCAAACTCTCTTCTTTCAGGTAGAGATGAACTCAAGTGAGGCTATACCTAGAGGTATATTCTCGTCTGGAGGAAAAGTAGGCAGCAACCCGACCCTGTGTATGCAGGGTCTACAGTGTATGTGCTTGGAAAGCCCCACCTTAAAAACCAGCCTTGTGCCACATCCCACCTTGTGAACTCAGCTAAATACATAGTATATTAAAGCTTACTGATAAACAATATGTATTGTCTAGAACAATTCTACTACAATTTAATATACTCTAACTTGGTCATAGGCTTGCTGTAATGTTTAGGTGCTGTTTTTTCAAGTATTCTTTGTTGGATATCCATGGACCATAGCGTGTATATGAAGGCATCTTGTATCAATTCAGCTCGATATTGTTTGGCTGATACTGAAGAAAGTGAACAGTCCTTATTTAGTTTTATCAAAGCTTGATAAAATCCATCAATGGAATTTGAGGACAGTTGACGCCTTGTAGCCAGTAAGTGTCTAGAGACCATTTCATTTTTCTTTTTAATGTACATCCTGTCGAGTATTGTTAAAGCCACTTTGTAGGAAGATGTGTCCACAAAATACTCATAAATTTGTGCTGAGACATATTTGGTGAGATAGTATAGCTTATTAGAACATTGATCACTGTACGTACTCTAGAAGTTCATGAAAGTTACTCTCCAGTAATATTCCAGTTCAGTGTCAGACATAAATTAGCTATTTCAAAATGGTTAACGAGTGTATATTAAATTGTAATAGAATAAAATTATAAATGAGAAGATAGCCAGGTGGAGAATGGAACTCTCATGTTACTTGTTCAATGTAATGTACCACCCCAGTAAAGAAAATGCAGCTGTAGATGCCCTCTTTTGTATATAGCTCTGCTTCTTGCAAAGACAAGTTAAAAAATACATAGAGAGTTGTGCCATACAGGTGTTACACACATGGTCTACAGGACTAAATCAAAAACCTTACCTACTCGGTTGAGGATGTGAAAGAAATCACCAAATTGTGTAAGACTTGCACGGAAAATAAACCTGGAAATTAAAAATTAGAACAATTCTACTACAAGTAGCAATAATATTAATAGAAACTAGTGGTAACCTGAAAAATTTCACTGCTTTCCTGTTTGAATTTTGTTTTTTCTTTCTTTGTTTTTCTCACTGAAACCAAACAGTGTCTCTCTGATATGTCTTTTCTGGCTTTCCTTGTGATCGAAATGGAATAGTCCATTATTTATGAAGTATTGGCAGGGTGTAACATACGTGCTAAGGGAGGAAAGGTCATAAAATCTTATAATACGGTTATTATTGTTACTAACCTAATATTTTTTCAGGTTACTGTAACTCCTGTTATCATAGGCTTATATTATGATATCAAATTTATATCTTTCTAATGGATGGTTATTTACATTTGACTTCATAAATAACTGAATTTCTCCCAGAAAATAATTTAATAATTTGGTTTTATATAAAAATTTTAAATCTTACAAAGTTGATACTTAGTTAATGATTTCTTTCATATGTACAGTGAGTATCTGAGGGCTTAAAAATGACTACTAGAAATAATAACAAATGCATGAACTTGTCTGTTTACCAGAAATATATATTTTAGCTTTATCCTTCAAACAAAAGAGTTTATATTCATTGCATGTTCCTTAATTGTCCTCTTTAAAATGGACTTAAGAGGGCTCTCATTACTTCTTAATATGTTAAACATTGTTTTTAACGGAGTAATTTTTTTCCATGGTATAATGTGTCTAACTACACAGTATTATTATTAAATTATGAAAATTATTTGTACCCAATTATAACCTGTTTTGTCAGCTGTTCCAGTCTTTAGTTTTCAATGATTTTCCACAGGTGCAGAGTCCTGACCGTGACTTCACTAACATTCCATTGGATGGAGATGCTGCTATGAATGCCAAGAAGAAAGCCCCAAGGCGCATTCTTCACTTTAGTGATGGTACACTTGAGGAATACTCATCTGATGAAGAAAATGATCATGGGCAAAACCAAAATAATTCAACCACAGATCCAGTAAGTTCTTGGCATTTCCATATCTATCGCTAACTACTGAATTTAATCAAATTTTACAATCTTTATATGAAGTTCAACTCAATAACTTTCAAATATAAAACTTATGTACCAAAATGGACTTGTCAGCTGCCTGTATTTTAAATTCATTTCTTTACATGCTGTGTTTTATTTTTCAATCACTCTGGTTTTTATCATGATTGTTTTAGTGCAGTTGAATTTTTTCTGAAATTCACTCTCGCTTGCACATTTTGTTAACAAAAATGTTGCATTATTTTATTCATCATATTGATTTTGATTAAAAAAAAGCAAAAAAAAACCCAATCCAAATTACTAAGAGCCAGGGAAGGTTTATTTATATCAAAGTGTGTAAAAGAGTTATGTATATTTCATAAGGTTTTAAAAATGTGTATTTTATAAAATTTCAGGATTATATGATATATTTATGGGTTCATTTTCTGACTTTCCAGAAACAATACTCCTTTCAACATTAATCAGACATATCAGATGAGAGTCTGTCAGATTAAAAATACCAAATAGATATTGATCGTCAATAATTTCTATTATCTAGATTATAATTCAGCCCTTTAAAAGTCAATGTCAAGTCAGGTAGTAACCAATGGAATTTACCAACATGACTCTTAGTGAACCTTCACAACTGAGATTTTATAAAATTCGCATTTTTAAAAACATTCTAAAACCCTTATGAAATATAGAACCTAAAAATATTGGATGTAAATAAAATAAATCATGTTGTTAGACAAATATATCCTATAATCCCTGTAATCATTTAATTCGCTTCACATCACAGCCATAACATAAATTCCATTAATATCTTCCTCAAAATGTTCTAAATCCCATCATATTATATTTCTGAATCTTTAGGGAAACATTTTGTGATGGTTATTTGTTCATACATACTTTGGTATTCAAATAAATTAAGGTTAAACTTGATACTTTGCAATTGAGAATATGTTTTTTTTTGTTTTTCTTTTTTTCTTTAAGTGAAATTTTCAGGAAAAGCTATTAGATTTCTAACAAGGTGTTATTTAACATTTTAGTGAGAAATTACTGGTCACATTTCACACGGACAGAATTAAAAATTTGTCTACTATTTCCCTGTTTCCTAAATGTTTTATAAAGATAAGTCTGGTGTGGAAATTCATCATAATCTATCACACAAAAGTGTCATTTCCATGATTCTTACAAGAAAAAATTGTTTTATACTTAACTATTTTCCCCAAATTCAAAGAAATGGAGAGGACTTAAAATAAGTTTTACTTTTCTTAAATCAACCAGTCATTTTCTGTAATTGATGAATTTGATCTTTTTTTAAATTCAAGTGAGTTTTCTTTCTGTACTACATGCTCTCCTGCAATATTAGTGCAGCCTTTAACCACAGACTGTGTTATGTGATGACGTGCATATTTATTTGTCTTATGCAATAAATGTCAATGGCATAATATATAATTTATTATTTTACATAAAGATTTTAAACAGGAGAATCTGCCTTACTTGGAAATGAATGTTTTGAAATCTCTGCTTTTATCTGGACTGACATAAACTTGCCTTGTTGATTAAGTGTGAGAGATGTAATTACTCATCCAAAACATTTTGATTTAATTTTGAATCTCCTTGAATATCTAAAGTTCATTTTATCATATACATGTAAGACTAGAAAGCATTAAAAAAAAAAAAAATGCTTATTTATTTATATAGTCATTGAAAAACTTTATGGCTATAAATATACCAATTATTGTAATAATAAAAGATGGCATAAGAAGGTAGAAGTTAGTTTGAAACATACAGCCTGTTTGCCTCCTTTTTCAAATAATGCTTTAAAAATGTTCTTCTGTAACTTGCAAAATATCTAATGTTAAGGCATATATATATATATATATATATATATAATATAGTCTTGTCAATAACTTCATAAGACACAACAAATAAAGTTGTTATAAAAATATATTCTTTGTACAAAATGATTCTCATGCTAAATAATTTTTCTTGTAATAAAGGAAAATATAAACTTTATCATTTAAGCATTCATTTATTAGAAGGGAAGGCAGGCAATGATTTGTTTATAAGTACAGGTAATCTTAGTGTGATTATTGTTTATACTGATAGATGTCCAAGAACTAAAACAACATTCTCTTATATTTCTTGGTTACATGAGAGTCACTGAAAAGTTTTTGGTCTAACTCACTTCCCAAAATCAAGATTTTGATGTTTCGTGATTGACATTCCAATATTTTATGAAGTGGATCAGACTGAGAACTTGTCAGCACATCTTTGTAGAACATTTCTTTCTACATTTTAATTCTGTTCCACTTGTTAAGAAGTTTGTAGTTTCCCAAATAATGAAACCTCTTCTAATGAATTTGTAATAATAAATCTGTAATATTTCTCTTGTAGTATGAGATACAAGTGGTAAGTACTTTGTTGTACGTAGAAGCCTTCCTCTAACCTGCTGCAATCTCTTTTCTCTCTAACTGTTATTAGCCATATTGCATTTGTTTCTAGATCATCTCAACAAATCCTGACCATTCAATTTGATCTTGGTCTTCAATTTTGTTGATGCCCCCTATTTTCTGAGAAACTATTCCACTTCATTACTAATATACCAAACCTATAATGCAATACTCACTCTTGTCTTGATCCATTGCAAGCCTGATGATGAAGATTTATAGAAAATACCTTGTATTGAAATAAAGTTAAGGAATGTTTCCAAAAACTGTCAAATAGCTGAACCTATCTTTTGTAATTAAAGAAAATAAGTTTTTCTATCAATTTTCTTTTCTTGTTTTCAGACAAAAATATAACAAGAAAAATAGCAGATTCTCTGGAACAATTGGTGAAATAAATTTAAAATAAAACATTGTACACATGAAATTAAATTTCTAAAAATAAACGAAACTGCTCATGAAGCATAATGACTGACATTAGAGCTTATATTAAATACCTGTTCTAAAGGAAGTTAGCTTCATCAGTCAATAACATTTAAAGCAAATTCAGAACTTGATCAAATAATCTACTAGAATATTTAGTAAGCTTATTGATATTAGCAAGAGCCTCCTAAAGTATAATTGACTTGATTACCAACCACCCACAAACCTTTCAAGGCTGTTTAAGCTATTTTCAGGCACTCCATCTTTTGGCCACTGAGAACTGCATACAATGTTACAACTGTTACAATGTGACCCTGTCTTTAGCTACTCTCATACCAAGTATTAGTACCTACTGCAAGAGTTATTTTTTACTCTTCTGTTGTGCAATAATGTTATTTAATTACTGACTTGAATTGTGTTCAAAGAATATGATTTAAAATTTTAGGTTATTTATATTTAGTATCTTACATTGTTCTATTGGGTTTTAAATAAATGAATTTGGTAATTGTTTTTAAAAAGTGCTCTGATGAAATGAATGAAAAACAAACTATATTTTTGAAGTGTAGCTAAATTTATTTTCCCTTTCCAGGGAAAGATTCTAAAGGCACCTTTATAACACTTTTTCATCAAACTCTTTCCCAGTTTTAATGACCTCAATTTTTTTCACAAGAACTTATAGAAAATGAGTTTTTCACATTCATAACCGTTTTGTATGCAATGTGTTTAAAATGAGTATTCTGCCACTGCATTTCAAGTGGGTTTTTAAAGTAATACACAATGCATTATCCATTACACTTTAAAATGAATTTTGATTGCTAATTGGAGGCAAGACAGATTTGATGGTCTTGAGTTACCATTTTTTGTATTACTTCATAATTCAGTGTCTAAATTTTAACTTATTTTATTGTATCTCATGAAAGATAATTCAAAATCAGCTGAAAATGGAATCTTGGCAGAAAAGGTAAAAATTTGCAGATATTTTTCCTTATGTTTGATTTGCAAAACACCTGAAAATGATTCCAGAAATCCCTCCACTTTTGGTTTGAGCATGTTTAGTTAGAAGTCTCACCCATGTTGCATTATCCTATAAAAAAAATTCTCTATAGAATTGTATAGAGAAATGGAAGAAAGCTTAATTTAAATCTGTAAACAACATAAATGCTTTTTCTGTTTGTAATTTTTGTCTTATGAACTGACTCTGCCACCACCCCAAGGCTTCATTTTTTTTTATGTAAACCAATGTCCAATACTTTTGTTGTCTTTATAAACTTTAAGAGCCTAAAATGTGTTAAAAAATACTGCTGATACAAATTGTTTTCATTTTCCAAGAGACTTTTGAGGCTTTCACCGAGATGAACTCTGAATATTGTCTACCTCTACTCTCTTCTCATTTTCTCATATTTACCATGAATTGCACAGTGAAATGGTTAGTGGTTAAAGATTTGGTTGAATTGGATTTTGGTGCTATTTATACTACTACTCTTAACCTCATTAAATAAACTTTGCATTCATAGAACTTTAAGATTAGTTGATCAGCTCTTGAATAAGATTAAAGATTCATCACAAAGGAAGTCAGAAAAAAAAAACAATTCAATAAAAATATAAATCGATTCTCTTTTTTGTGCAAAATAAAATCTAAACAGAGTGCATTTACAAATGTTTGTTGGACTAAGTTAAGACCAGATTCAAGGGACACCTACTGAAAGATAAACTCAGCAATGGCTTTTGTGATGAGCACACTATCAATCACTCTTACAGCAGGTGTTTCTAAGATAATGACTACTTGTTGCAAGAAGGGTCCCCAAGTTTGATATACCACATGCTTCTTAGAAGAAAGTTGGCTGAATGTTAAAGCAAATTGGTGTGGATTCATTTGAACTTCTTAAAAGAATTTGTCATGTCAAATTTTGAATAATTTACACTAAATTTCTAATCAGATTTTTTATGCTGCACTGAAGCATATTTGATTTCCACTGTTGTAATTCCCAACATAAAGAATGAAAACAACTCAATAAACAGAATTTATAAGTCATCAATATTTCATTGGCAAAATGTTAATTTTCATAATTCAATCTTATTTCACTTGAGAATGATATAAATAAACATGGAAATAATAACTAAACCACATTTTTGATTTGCTTATCATATATTGATTATCTAAAAAAAGATGTTTAAATGTTATTTTTCTCTTTTGTTTTAAAATTGTCTTGTGATCAGTTATCAGCATTTGTATCATTTTTTTTTATAGGCATTAATGTTCAACTGATTAATTATGGAATATTCAGGGAGGGTTGTGGGGGGTGGGTGGGGGGTAGTACCTTCTTAGCCAGATGTGAAAATCTTCATCTTAGATAGCTGCAGCAAATATCTTGGATTTTTCTCTTGCTCTCTGGACATTAATTTTTATAATCACCTATTCCTAGTCCATCATTTTTGGTAATGATATTGGAAAAATACAAAATGAACTGCACTCCATACAAGACTATATGCTTATCTGTTCTTATCATGTCTTAGTTTTTACTGTTCTTTATTAAAAGGAAGTCTTTACTTGTTTATATAATGCAGCTAATATTTAGATTAGACCCTGAGGACAAAATAAGAAGTGCTTTACATAAAAAGGGAATGACAAAAATTGGTTTGAGGTTAAGGTAATGTATATATTTTTCTCTAATTTATTGCTTTGTTAATTCTTTTTTCTATTTGCTTTTGGATAGTCTCTCTTCTGCCCAAGGTCAGTTTTCTGTCATTCTGGTGCTTTGATCAATTTTTTTAACCTTTGTTTGGATGTCATATTGTGGAAAGACTTTTTTCTTTTCTTTTATTTTTTTTTAGAATATTTGTACACTTTTAAGCTTTATATACAATATCAAGCTGATTTTAAACATGAAAGTTAACAATTTCATTAAAATGCTCTATTGTCTCTGTTTTTTAGCTCTTGTTCTAACAAACAAGCTGGTTATCAGTGGGACAAGTGTAAACTCTGATTGAAGCTACATCTGGTCTCACCTCTATTTTAACCTTCATTGATATTTCATGCATACTTCAAGTTTAAGAATGTTATAAAAAACACAAAAGTAACTTCTTAGCAGATACCATAGATTACAAGTCACTAACTAAAAGTATAAAAACTGGGAAAAATATCTATAAGAAATAATTATAAAAATTTAAAGCAGAAGAAAATAATTCGCAAAAGAAGTTAATAAAGAGTTGTTATTTTATAGATGTAGTTTTTCTGCTTAATGTTATTGATTATATGCAGCATGGTTGGTAACACTGTCATAAATGTTCCCTTTTGTTGTACATGTCCTAACATTTGCTCTTCAAATCTGTGTTAGAATAACTGATTAGTAAACCAACGACAAGCAATGTACAAAAATGGGAAGAAATGAAAACCAATAGCAAAGAATATCTGAAAGTGATCACCTGCCCAAGTATTGATATAACATAGCATTTCTTTGTCCTTACATTCTTGTACCAATACATATAAAGGTCTTTAACCACATTATACTTACAATAATCACTGGCATATGTATGGGTCTCTCCCAATTGGTCAGGCATCCACATAAACTATTAATAATAACATAATTGCTCTTACATTGGTTAAAGGGGGGAGAATCCTGTGATTGGAATAATGTTTCTTATAGTTTTATGCTTTTGTCCAAAGTTGCATTTACAAATTCTTTCTATTTTCATACACCAATTAGGAAGACATGTATGTACAAATATTTCTCATTAAGGAACACTTATTACTTTTAAATGGTTTTTCATGGAAAATAAATATCACTTCTAACTTTAAAAAAAATTTAATCCAACATGAATTGAAAATAATGTTTTATATAATTGAAGGAGAATATTCAAATAAATAATGCACACTTTAATATTCTAATATGTTTTCAAATAAAATTTAAAAAGAAATTAATCATTAGTCACGTAAGAATGAATTTTTTTTTGAATGCTAGATTATTGTTGATGGAAACTGATTCACTTTGTAAAAACATTTAAGCAATATGGAAAGCAACTGTGATTTTTAAAATATTTTGCTTTTCAAGGTTTGGTGAATATTTTCTTTTTGAAGTTGGTTAATCCTTAATCTTTTCTTTTTTACTTTTTTTACATATTCATCTTTAGCAAGAAAAGAATAAGTTTTAGCTAAGAAGAAAATACCATCAAATAAAATTTGTCACATATCCAAAAGGAAATAATAATTTATTAATCATGATGAAACAGTTTGAAGTTATACTAATAAAATAATTAAAAAATAAAACTCTACACACAAAAGGAATGAAACAGCTGCATTTGAATCACATGCTGCTATTTACACTTTCTTTTTGTAAACTGACATGGATAGGAACATGCACACATATAAGGCAAACACTTCATATTGAGAAAAACTTTTCTTTTTAATATTTTACTTTATATATATATATATATAAAATTTATTTTAGGATATTAAAACGTTAAAAAACACAATGGCAGTTATGTTTAAACACCATAAATGTATCACCTTGTGTGATGTTAAACTACTGGCAAGTGAAAGATTAATTTAATTTCAAAAGCAGAATACTTTTAAAAAAACAGGATGTGGCCTTTGTCATGATTAATGTGGCCTACACTAAATTCAAATTCACTGAAAAATATTTTTTTTAACATAGGTCATGAAACAAAGCTGACTGCATATAAAACCTAGTTCAGCTTCTTACATAAAATTTTTGTAGTTGATAAATAAAATCCCCTTTAATATACTGGTAAATAACTGTTCAAACAAAGAAACAGAAAAAATACAGAACTACTTTGGCAAATTCATATGCAACTGTTAAAGAGCATCCATATAAAGATGTTAATAATACCAACTAATCAATGTAAGATGTTAATAATACCAACTAATCAATGTAAGAGGTTAATAATACCAACTAATCAATGTAAGAGGTTAATAATACCAACTAATCAATGTAAGATGTTAATAATACCAACTAAACACCTGTACATCCATATAAGATGTTAATAATACTAACCAAACATCAATACAAAACAATATTAAATCAAAATGAATCATACAAATACAATATTGAGCCATATAAGGTGTACAACAGTTCATCTACTGATTATTACTATAAGAAAAAACTATTAGCAGATTCAAAGTTTAAACATATTGCAAGGTAAAAAGTAGGATATGCCTACAATTTACAATCAATTCACTTATTTGCTTTAATAAGGAGTTTTTATCAGAAAATCTGATAATTTCTAATTTTTCATGTAAGCACAGAACACAGAGTTCATTTAGAGCTCTACATGTTCTAGCTTTTTTAAAAATATTTTCCATTTTACCTTAGGAGTTTTATTTTGCTTCTTTTAAATCCCAAAAATATTTAGAAAGTGATGTACTATTTTTATAAGTACTATTGGTGAAGGATAAAATATGTTGATGCCACCTAGTCTTAAAAGAATTTTTAGTACTACCAATATAAAATTTTTCAACAGATTCTCTATTGTAGAAATAGTACTTAGATAAACAAGAGAGTTTGTTAAACATTGGTTTTGTAATGGGTATTTTTTAGAATTCTTGCAATTACAATTGGTTAATATTATTAACTGTATTTATCTTAGGATGTGTATTGCTACCCAGATTTTTAAATTGGTTTAAAATTTTATTATGTTTCTTTATAATCTTCTCAAGGTTATTGGTGTAACTATAACTTAGTTTTAGTGTGTTTCTGTTAAATTACTAAGGGTTACTTTTAAGGAAATGTTTATCAATTAAATGGAGGAACTTCTGGCCTAACTTAGTACTAATTGGTTAAATGGAGGTGTGTACTAAATGATTTTCCTATCCTATTCCTTTTCCTTAGATCAATATTATCAGATTTTCTATACTTGATTTCAGCACACTTGTAACCACTATTTTTTAAAGCAGTATTATAAACACTGCTATATTTATCAAACACATCTTTGTCAGATGCGTTGTTGCAAACCCTATGTTCTATAAATGAGGGTATATGTTTGTTTACAGATGGATGGTAGTTAGAATTAGAGTGAATATATATTGGGTTAGCATTATTTTTCATATAAGGTTGGAATACATCATTAACAAGATCTAATGTAACATCAAGAAAATCAACCCATTTAACATTAGTAGTTACCTTAACCTTAAGATTTAGGCTTTTAAATTCTCTATGAATCATTTTCCTTAATTTGTCAACCTTGATTTTAGTAGAATTTCTTACTACCATAAGACCATCATCTCTGTATAACCCTATACTATCAACATTATTTACCAGTTTCTTAAAGGGGTCTTTTATTTATCAACTACAAAAAATTTATGTAAGAAGCTGAATGAGCATATAACTAGTTAGCATTATGCTAAATTACCTCCCCACCTCATTTGTTTTTTTACTTCTTAGGAAAGTTAAATGTCAGACTTCAATACATCTTATGAAATAATGTAGCAACCTCTATCTGCCCATAAGGAAATTGTCTAGATTTTATATACAGACACCTTCATGCCATGATGTATATCAAAAAAAATTTTTACAGTGAATTTGAATTTAGCGTAGGTCACATTTGATTGGTTAATCATGGCAAAGCCCACAAGCCTGTTTTCTTTTTCTTAAGTTTCTGCTTTTGAAATCAAATTAATCTTTCACTCGCCAGTAGTTTAACCTTACCCAAGGAGACACATTTATGGTAGTGAAAAATAATTGCCATTATGTAGCAATTTTTAAGTTTTAATATCTTAAAATAAATAATATTTAGTTCTACTCTGTATTGAGCCCTCTTTTAAATTAAATGTTACATACAATGGAATTATACTCCATTTGTTCTCATTTTACCTGGATAAATATATATATATATATATATATATATATATATATATATATATATATATATATATATATAGCTCAGTGTCAGTATCTGATGTACAACTAATTCAGTTAACATATTTGATTTTCATAGGTATTTTTTCACCATATTTTATTACCTATGGTGTTAACAGAGCCAGTCATTTAATGCAAATATTAGATTTATACCAGTCATCATAAGTCCTATATGTATTTCAGTTCTTTCCCAAAAATAATTTAGTAAAACAATTCTGATCTTAGGAATTTATTAACAATCACAATATAGTTGTAGTTTTTCAGAAAATATGGGCAATAGTTCTCCACAAGTTCTTGTTTGTAGTTGAAGCTGTGTGTCATCATGACATTCAGAGTAATTATCTTGAGGACTTTCAACAGCAGCAACAATTGAAATAGATAGCACATGTAACTCAAAGAGAAAATAATGACATAATCAAGATGTTGACATTCCACACTACTTCAAATAAAAGGTTAGGAAGAAAACCCCCATCAATACTGGAAAGCACAATAACAATAATACTGGATTGAAGAAATCTGTTTTACTGAAAAATTGTTTTAAGAGAAAGATTTTATAAATTTCAACCAGCAGTAGCCCTCATTCAATGAATGTCAAATGTTTCCTTGTAAGGAAATAGCTAATATTAACATTATGTTGTAATAGAAATATACTTTTTCTTTTCTTTTTTTCTTTATCCTCTTCACTGTTAAAGTCTTCATGAAATTTTACTTAATTTGATTAAGAACTGACATCTCAGCATGGATTGTAGCAACTAATCGGAGACATATTGTTAAACTACTGAAATATTTGCAAAATAGCTATTTTATACATGGAATGAAGTAAAAAGATTGAAAAATGGCTATCAAAAGCAAGTGTTCCAGTTTTGGTTGCAAGATTCAGTTAGATTTGTTTGGTCAGACCAGCACAATTTATAACCCCAAATTCATTCAACTTAAATCCTGTACTCTTTTCATGAATTTATTAATGCAAAAAAATGAATTTACTTTAAGAGAATCTTGAAAGAAATGCTTTGGTTTGTATTTTGTAATTCTCTGAAATATCCTATATTTTCAGCATTCACTCCAGTGGCTACCATGGATTTGGTATTATTTAGCTTTAACTTTTACTAAAACATTCAGTGGTAAGTTTTTTCAAAATATAAATCCTTTTTCTGTCTACATTGTATTGCTTATAATGTAAATAAATAATAGATTATTTACATGAAATTTTATGCAAACTTTCTGAGAACTCTGCAAGTATTTCTTTCTCAAAAGAAAAAAAAAATTTAGTAACTGAAAATAATTGTTGCCCAGTATTTGTTTTAGAAATGTGATATTCTAAGAATTTCCAATGCTCCTTTAATGGATCAGTACCTTCCATTATCCATACATTTTAATGTAGGTTAATATCATATATTATTGAATACAACATCTACTTTTTTTTTCTTTTTTTATTGCAGCTGCTGACACTTGTGGAGAGAAGCTAGCCTGGTTCTTTGGTATCACTTCACCTAAGTATCAGTCTGCCATTGATGAATATTATCGGGCTAAGAGTTTGGTATGTAAAACATGTCTGCGTTTGTGTTATAAAAATTCCTAGGTAAATTTGCAGTATAAACACCAAAAGTCCCCGGTATTGAGAATGTACCATGTGAAATTCCCTGGTTATTTCGAAAATGACATTAAAATATTGCACTCAATTACTGTTTAGAAGGTATGGACAATATAAGTTCAACTTCTTTCTCGTTGCATACACAGAATGTCCACCATTACTGGTGTTGTTTACATACATTTGTCTTGATTACTGGGCAATGCACAAAGTTTGAAATGAATGTGTGGAATAATGCGTGAAAAAAAATGTAAAATCTGACAAATAAAATAAAAATTACATGCCTGAAAAGTAAAAAAAAAAAAAAAAAGGATTTTTTCCTTTTTTTTTTTTCCAACAATTTTTTTTTTTAATGTATCATGAAATTTTCTTGAATTTAAAGCTTTATGAATTACTTTTTAGGGTGAGATTCTGTTTCATTAGCTATATGCAAGATTTATTAAAGGAAAATAAAGAAAAAATACTACTCATTTAAAATTTCATTTTTAAAAATAAGTGCATTTTAAATTAACATCCACTAAAATTGTGCAGTAATCCAAACGAGTAAGATACGAAAAGCTGTAAAATGGCCATTAACTAAGTAAGCTTCCGCACATTATGACTAGAGGAAAATGTATGTAAACAACGCTAGTAATGGCAGATGGACAACATTTAAAATATTGAATTTACATTGACGATAAATCAAAAATGGTAATCGAGTGCAATGTTTTAATGTCATTTTCGAAATAACCAGGCAATTTCACACTGGAATGGTACATTCTCAATACCAGGGGCTTTTGGTGCTTATACTGCAAATTTACCAATTCCTACAGCTTAGATAGAAATCCTGGTCATATATAGAAACGTTTTGTATTTTGACCATTTTTACAGGATCATCATTGATTAGTAAAGTTGTTAGAATCTGTTAATCTAAAATAGGTATAATCTGGCAAAAATCTTTTTAGCAATTTAAAATTTGATTTATTAAGTTGCATAAAAAAATAACTTGACAATGTAAGTAACTGTGAATTCGTAGAAATTCTTTCATATGTTGTCTGTATAAAAGGATATCAAATGTTAGGAAGTTATGTCAGTTGGCAGACTTGGACCAAAACCTGCATTTCATATTACTATTTTTATCACCATTTCTTTTTTTTTTCTGATTAACTCTGAATATTCATAATACTTTAGGCTTCATTTTCACTTGTGTTGGGAGATCATCAGGCTGAATCAAATTCATTATAACTGCCTTTGAAAAGCAAAACACTCATTTTTCTCCACAAGACAAAACAACAAATAAACAAGCAATCCATGTCAGTTTTCTTCTTTAAACATTTCTGTTGACACACATACAAAAAGCTGCATAAAGACACTTGAAATGCAAAGAAAAATAAGTTAATATATTTGTAAGAATGAAAAATGAATGAAAAATGCCTTATAGGCGTCTCTCCTGGCAGGTCATACATACAGAACAGGTGTGGAAATATCGTGAAAAATGAATCAGTGTGTCTTGATGACCACATGTATGGCACTTAATTGTAAAAACAAATTTTATAATGAGAAAATCTGGAATTATCCATCTTAGTAAAATTGAACTGATTTGTCATTTCATTGTTAAATTGCTTCTTTTTGTATTTTCTTCTTTTTTTATTTTATTTACAGGAAGAGAAAGAAAAATCTGAAGACACTGCTCTACAAAGTGTCCAAGCTGAGGAAAGTCTTACTGTGACAACTGCTCCTCAACCAAGTGGGCCTCCACCCTATGTAGTCACAGAGCCAGTTCCTAACAAGGATTATCAACAATTGGACAAATACTAAGCACAATCTTCTTCTTCATCCTCCTCTTCCTCACTCACTCATACAGACATAAATATGTATTTTCTATTTATCTGTACAAGCTTTTGCATAAATGATAATTATAAAATATTAAATGGTATTATAACAATATAAATGCATACATTTTCTGAAATGTTCTGATCTACCCAACTTTGCCTCTCATTATGCAAATGTGAATTTACTATTTAAAGAATTTATATACATAGAATTTACATGCTACTAAGCACGCACGCACACACACACACACACACATACACACTGTTATTGATTTATTGAAACTTAGTCAGTGTTTGAATGTTATCGTATTGCAAAGCAAACTTTTTGATGATTTTCTTTTGTTTTAATAATTCTGAACAGCTCAGAATATAAACTCCAAAATAAAAGCAAACTTTGAAAACATTTAACAAACAGTAGAGCAAAAGTCCTGCTGATATATAGGTTTTCATGGTTTTTATCACAGATTGACTGCTTTAAGAATGTTATGCTACAAAATGTTGTTAACAATATTGTTTCTATATGAATCTTGGTCATTTCTAAATGTTTTCTAAAGAAAACATTGAGAAAATTATGAAATTTTAAATCTATCTATTCAATATGACGGTATTTGAATGCTGACTAAATTTTCAGAAAAAGTTAAATTTTTCATGTAACACTTCTTGTTCTATTAAATTATCATTGCTCATTATTTATTTCTTTTGACTGTGACACTCACCGGTTGCTTTTTAAAACTTGCCATAATTTACTAGGACATTTGTTTGTCTACTTTCTATTAGCATTGAGGAAGACAGTCATTAATCTTTGATACTTGATTCATTGTTTCAATGGCAACCTCCCAGTGAGGGACAAAAAACTTGACATAGAATTTAGTCTCAGTTCTGTAGAAATAGAAATATTTCCTATGAATTTCAAATGCTTAAAAACATTAAATTAATCCACTATACAAGTACACTGTTAATATTCTGGCAACTAATGTTCTGACACTTCTTTTAGATAAGACAAAATTTATGAGAAAATTTTTCAGTTTTTACAATCCCTGACTACTGGTGGGTTTCTCGCTCAAAATGAATCTTCGAAATCTGTAGATATAGAAAATTATGGTTTTATATGGCTCCTCATAATTTCCTGGCAGAGGTAGGGAATTCAATAATGGGCAGTTGTCTACTGATTTAAAGTCTCGGGAGGAAAAATGCTTATTTTAATCCTCCTCTCCCCTATATTTGGGTTAAGATCTGTTAAAAACTTACTTGGCCTGTTTCAGCTGGTCAGTTACTCCATTGTTAAACAGTTGTTCTGAAGCCTGTCTCTGATTAGATATTTCTGAGAAATGAAATTGCTTGGCCCATGCCCCTAATTTAAACCTCCAGTGTAAGGACAAGGCATTGATAGGGCTTGTGGGCTTTAATCAAGTGGTAGAACAGCAGTATACAGGTGATTATGGTTTCCACTTCAAATAACAGTTGAACTAGCCATATAAATAAATACCAAACCTCTCAATAAAATTCTGTTCTGTTTGTAAAAGTTGATCTCAGACATATACAAATGTTTCCTCGAACAGGTGTTTTCTTGTCAAGCTCCTTTGTTCTAGTGATGAGTGTAACAGTCCAAACAAATATTTTATTAAATTAATTCACTTTATTAAAAACAAAATAATCATTCATTTTTCACATTTTCTTTCTTTATCAATGAAATTAGATGAAATTTTGAAAAGCTCTGAATGAAGAAAAAATATCAAATGATAAGCTAGAAGCTGTTGTGGATTTGGGCTTGGATCTTTTTATACATAGCAATATCTGTCTAATATGTTAAAACTAAAAATAAAATTAATGATTGCAAAAGGCAGATGCTGTGGAAAAGCCAATTCTGTTGTTCTCTCTAAGGTTTGTAATTCTATTCAAAATCTTAATGCCATGTTTTTTGTGGAAAGTGTGATACTTGCATTAATACATGAAAGAAAGGAAGAGTTCCAAGCAACACAAGGGATTTCACTTTCCTTTATTCCAAACTGATACTGCTGTTTTATAAAATATACCAAGGTGAAAAAAATGCCATACAGAGCATTTTTATTTGTTCAGATTGTTCTATATTTACAAGGATGTACTAAAAAGTTCTCAGCCTAACCTATTTTCCTAAATTGGCAGACCAAATAACCTAAATTTTTTTATCCCAGAACTTTTCAACACTACCTTGTGATAAAAGCTTTTTGCTCATACATTTCATAATTTTCACATTAAAAATGAAGATATCAATCAGAAATTAATTCAAAACAATTTTTAGAGGAAACTCCACCAATCAAGTGAGGGACTTTATAATTGTTACATCTTGATTGCAGTTTATAAAATTAATTTTTGGCTATCAAAATCTTTTATAAAAGAGTTTTTGCTTTTTATCAATATAGTTACACTGAACAGTAACATCTATTTAAAAAAAAAACAAAAAAACCTTGAACAGTAACATCTATTGGAAAAAAATAAAATCTCTGTCCAAGTTTCAACTGATCCATATCTTGTCTTCCATATTAGCATGCTAAAAAGACCAAAGTCCTGAGCCATTTTTGATCTTCATCCAACCTCAAAGCATCTTGCTGCATCAACAGAAGAGCTTTATTTCAATCATCTCAACCTCAGATCTAATAACGCATTTATCAACTCTACATCAGCATTCAAATAAAAATGTCTGTTTCAGTGCTTTCTAATATAATTTGAACAAAAATTAAAAATAAGTATATTGTTTGAAGAGCTTCCTTTTTTTCCCAGTTTACATGAACATTGGTAGGTTTGTTTTTGAGATTTGCTATTATATACAGAAAAGTACTAAAAAATTGTGAAATTATATGCTGATGTTTTGTTCATAAAAGCTGTTCCTTAATAATAAAAAATGTGTTCATGAAATATCTTTGAAGAGTTTAAAAAGTTTTTCTTGTTTTTTTATTGGTTTTTTATTATTCCATTTTTTTTTTTCAAACCAATCTTGCTTTACTTTTGCATGTATCAGGTCATGTCAATAATATTCAAAAACTTGTATCTATAGATTGAGCAGTATTTTCATTATTAAAAAAAAAGAAGCCTGTCAAGTCATCCCTTCAGTAATATCTGCAAACTGATGGCAATAGCTTAAATATTGTTGTTCTAAAATGTGTAAATGATTATATATACTAGTATATGTTCATACATTTGTAAACATGTTTTTACAGAGGACTTAAGATATGTAATACTCTATGAACTTAGAAAAAAACAATATTGTTGCAGATTCTAGCTGAAATAGTCATGATAATGATGAATATTCTTTAAATGAAAGCAATTGCCAAAGATGGTTTAGTGACAGGTGATGAAAACAGATATTCTACAAGAATATAAAGCAATGGAGGCAGATAGGCTAAAGCACAACCCAAATTGGACCACCATCCACAGAAAGTTCTTTTAAGTGTTTTTCATGGGATTGCATTGTCATGGTCCACTTTCAGTTTCTATCAGTCACTTTTAGGATTACAGCAGACATCTTTGATCAGTAATTTGAGTATTGAAAATTGATTGGAAAATAAAAATGACCAATTTGATGAATCATGAAGGTGTGGAATTCTATCATCATAATGTATGGCCCATAATACAAGCATAGATCACAAAAGATCTCAGGTGGGGACAAAAATTCTACACCTTGCCTATTCTCCAAATTTGGCTTCATCTGATTACCACTTCTACTAGAGTTTACAGAACCATCTTCATAGACTAGTTCTTAAAATACATGACATGAAACTACATTGTCTTTTACACCAAATAAAAAGACTGCCAAAAATATGAAACTTTGAATGATTGAGAATAGATTCTTGCTAATAAAACTATGAATATTTTCTTTGTAATTCTAAATTCAAACATTTATTACACATTCTTTTTTGGACAAACATCTTACCCATAATTGTAGTTATATATATATATATATAAAAGGCAATAAAATGACTAAGATGTGAGAAGGTTACTGAAAGAATCAGAAAAAGAGACATTAATAAGGAAAAAGGACAAGAAAAGAACTGGAATTAAAGACAAAATATGGCAATTGACATTGCATTTAAATTTTTGAAGATCAAAGTTGACTGAGAAGCAAGAAATTGGGAGAACGTTCCAAAAGTGAAGCAAGGTGCAAAAGAAGCAACTGTTAGCTATAGATCTTACACCTAGCCATTTCATCTGTAAAATGATGTGACTTAGTTTCCAATCTTGTACTGCACTTAAATTCATAAAATCAAGAGAACAAATTCATCAGAACAATTATGAAAATATTTATAGAAAAGTCACAGGGAAGCTGCAATATGACATTGGGAAAGTGACTGAAGCTAAGATACCAGGTTGGATTATACCAGGTTAACATTACAGATTCTTTGAATTTTGGCCAGAATCTCTAAATACATAACCAAAGCACCAGATTAGATGTGACAGTAATATTCACTGCAGGGACAAAGAGACTTGTTAATGTGTAAGCTACATTCTGGTGAGAGAAATTGTCTAGCACAATACTGAATCAACTTTACTAACAGTAGACCTAGCAATTAATTCAATATATTCTTTTCATTTCATGTCAGCAGAAAATGTTAACCAGAGAAGGCACAAGGAGTCACTCTCTCCTGGAGGTTGGCATCAGTCATGTTGATGTAAGGCAAAGAAGGTTCTCTAAGATGATTAAATGAGACCAGTTTCATTTTGGAGGCATTAAAATTAATAAATGATTTCTTGCCCCAGTTAACAACAGATTGTAGGTCATTTTATGGATCACCTGCCAATTTGACTTTATCAATCCTATCAGATTTAATGTATTTCTTTCAACTACAAATGAACAGTAACCATTCATCTGATTTATGTTTTCATCATACAATTACAAGCTTAAACAGATCAACATTAATTAAGTTTTCTTATTCTGCTTGTTGGAACTGAAGAAAAACAAAAAAGGAAGAGAAAAAAACTGGTTTTGTCAACTCCGATCAGATTACTTGTCGTAGAGTGAAAGTATTGTCTTGAGAGCATTTACTCAGTAGTTCACTCCCCATTAGATACTCCATGCCCAGGACATGTGTGTACTACTCCCCCGCCCAACCCTGCTTAGGGCCCCTGGAAGTGGGGGGCCAGCAGTGTTTTTTTGGCTGTCTATTTTATTAACATTTACTTTCTACCTTTGTTACAATCTAATTATGTTAACATAAAATGTAAAAAAATACTTTATTAATTTAATTATTATGGTGTTAAAATAAAATGCAAAAATATAGTATTAACTTAAATACATTTAAAACAAAAACCAGATGTTTTTTCATCAACATTAAAAATAGATAATAGCTAATGCACGATCGGAACTGTTTTTAGACAGAAAATTTCTTCAGCTGTCCAATGCAATGCAAAATAGCCAAACATCCTTCAGGATGCATAGCTACTACTCATTCCAAATAGTCAATTATTACAGAATAACTTCATTAAAAGGAAGAAATTTCTCCCATAGCATGCAAAAAGCTTAACTTTTTTATATCACAATTTTTACAAAAGTAATGTTTGATGATTCTCCAGAATAGCCATCTCCCTCTCTCATGTCACTTGTATGGCTGTAAAGTTGACCAACCTTTGAAGAATGTATATTTTCTATTTTAAGGTAAATACATTTTTTCTTTAGAAATCAGTCAATTAATCCTTAAATGAACCAATTTTCTTTGAATAAAATTTCCATGTTGATTACTTTATTTTTGGAAGATTTTAAAAATTGACTATGTTTTTTTGTTGTATGCCATATGGCTATCTGTGGTGAATAGAGTTTTTTTGTTTTTTTTATAGAAAAAATTGAAAAAGAAAAAGCTACTTTCTTCAAGCAATTCAAATCAGTTTGACATCCTGTAACCAAAAATTGTTTGTAACACTAATTTTATATATTATATAATATATATATTTTATATATATATATGTTCAATGAATTTATTTTTATCTATGTTTTATATCTTCAATTAATAATCGGTTTTCTCAGTCATCTCAGTGGAAATGAAATTTATGAATTCATTCAGAATTCAGACTCACTTTCAAATGCATTGAAGAATGGAAATCTGATTGAGGAGTGCCAATAATTTCATGAGAAAATGGATGACATTGGACTAGAAGAATTGCCTCATGCAATCAAGAGATTTGCCTCAATGATAATTGGAGATCAAAGACAGTGATGAAAAGCGAATTTGTATGAGAATAGAAAGCTAACTTTTTATAAAGAAATTGTAAGGAAATGTATTTATTTTTGAACTGCTACATTATTCAATTTTTTATAAAGAAAAAATATGTTGACATTAAAAATTGCTACAAAACATTGTTGATTTATTTAAGATGGAATAATCCATTATGGCTAGTCTTTAATTTGTATTTAAATATATTGTATGTTTTTATTTTTTTTAGTTGAATTGTTCCCATATATAGGATGGTATGATCCATTATTGTACATAGGTTATAATACATTTTGTATGATGTAGTAGAGTGTTGACCTTCTATCATAGATTAGAGTGGAGGCATGAGGCCCTAGCCATGTCCATGCCTCCAGTCTTGTGGTAAAGTTTTTCTTTCATAAATCTGCAATGTTATTAAAACATGTCGAATATTTCATATAGTTTAATTTTATTCCTGGCAATTTCACATGAAAAATCTGTACCTTTTGCTTTTATTGACTCATGTAAAATGAAATAGGTTTATGGCTTATATATAATTTCAAGAATTTTTTATTACAAGGAATTTCAATTTTGTGTTATTAAAATTTGTGGTGGCTGACAATATTGCTTATTTTCAGTTCTTTCCTGGTGAGAAGTTAACAGTTCTGACTAAAAGCTTTGTTCAGACAATTGAACTTTTTATTTTTTAAATGTTTCAACACATCCATTTCATTTGGGAGGGAGGAGAGATTTTTTTTTCCTTAAATACAAACAAGATGCTCACTAATAAACCAAACAAATCAATACAAAAAAATGAGAGAAACTAATAATACCATTTCACTGTCACCCATGTAACTGGAGTGATTCTAATTTATACTGGTGAGGGGAGGAGACTTTTGTTGAAATTTGAATAATTTAAATTCATGCTTTATTTATTTTGAGGAGACTCAAATATGTGATAAATAATAAAACTTACATAATTCAAATATATTCACCGGATGAATTTTCATAGATTGTTAATTAAATGGCTATAAATTATCATGTACAGAGGCCTATAAGTTAATTTTTCTATAAAAGTACTTTTAGAAGTTAAACCTTATAGACAAAAACGTGTTTACTTATCTTTTCCCCAGTACAAAAGTATGGCCAATTCTATTTTCTCTAGTAATGAGATTTCAATTATGAAAACTAACTTTCTTTTTTAAAACCGAAAACGAGTGTGGACAGAACAAAAGAACTCCTTCTGTGATGTGGAGAAATGTCCTTAGCCTATATTTACAATTTATCATCTCAACATCTATTCTTATTTAGAAATAATGTCCACTCTTCATGGTCACAAATCTTTATTGATAACTTAAAAACCCATCTCCAGCTACTAGAGAAATAAAATTGAAACTCACATCCAAAAATAAATTTAAGAGTAGTCATTTTTTTGCAGTCATTACTGTTGACAATCAAATCTGTTACTGATGTTAATTCACACTAGTATATTTCATCATTTCATTTTACAGGCCACTTTAGGCATACAGAATAGAAGGCCACTCTTTTCAACAGTAAACCAAAATTTATTTAAAAAATATACAAACAGAAATGATCCTGATGCCAATTGTTCCATTTCTTCAGCTACATGTGAGGCTTGCCACTATTTTTCACATGGAAAAAGTTTTTATTCTTTGAGTGTATAATTTAAGCAAATTACATGGAATTGAACCTTTTAAAAGTTTGACTTAAACCAACATATGCCACTTCCTCATATATTGGCAATCCGCCTACCTGTCAACTATTCCAGACAGAATAGTGCATATATTTCTTCCAGAGAAAAGCAAGATTTCTCAACCTCATCTCAGGTTATAGCCGCCTTATGTTCTTTCAAGGAAACAACTCTTTCATTCTTATACAACTTTCACATACACACAGTATTCCACACATAACTAAAACTAAAGGTAAAATTTTAAATAATTTATTTAAACTCAAATTATTTTGCATTGCTTTAACATGATTGAAGGTGATCCATTTATTTTCCCAGTTTTCCTCCAGTGATCTTATTTAAATAATCTTAAATATTTATTTCAGATCTAGTCATGAGTTTGCTTCTATATCTAAATTCATATTGATTCAACTTCTGAATTGTCATTTGGTTTATTTGGATTGAATCAGTCTTTATTTGCTTTCAAAACATTTAATCTGTCCAGTTTAAATATATTATATTGAAAATAAGTACTAAATGTTATTTATTATAACATGAACCAAGCTGATGGTTTTTGATTATGTCTATCACAAAAAATTGCCTGAAAGGAAAATGACAAGATCAGTGAAAAAAAGAAAAGCCAAACAAACTGCAACAAGAGTTTATTATCAAACATCCAATCTCTGACAATGTTTGAAGGAAAATGATACACCCCCCCCCCAAAAAAAAACAATAGCAACTGTTTGATTCAAGCAGAGTGATTTTTCAGTTTGTGGAAATGATAGGTTCAAGTTGAAATTGTAGTGTTATTTGTTTTGATGAAATGATATCTGTGCAGTAAGTATAGCACATGGAAAATATTCTTTTGATTTAACAAAGGAAATCTGTTGCAACCTCCTATACACATAGGACACACACACACACACACACACACACACACACACCTTGGTGTAATGTCAAAAAGAACTGGAATTATAAATATTTCTGGTTGAACAAGTGGTAAAAAAGGCATTCTTGTGTTTTTATTTTATCAATTCTTCACAAACCACTCAGGACAATAATTTACAATAGATAAAAAAAAGTAAATTTCAAGTTAAAAAATGCAGCTATTTAGAATGGAGAAGGGAATTGGAATTTTAAAAATATTTTTGGAAACCGTTTAAAAATCAATACAAAACCTTTTCCCTTCTTACATGTATTCTTAGTATGTACTTATTTTTATTGTTTATACACTTTTACTTGTATGCAAATATTGATATTTTGTTTTATAACTAGTTGCTTAATTTTAATGGCTGAACATTTTCAAACTCCTGTAAAGTTCAAAATCTCTAAAAAATGGCCTAATGAGTTGCACAGGGAGATTAACCAAGGGAGGATGTCGTTAACAAATTTTTTTATTTTTTTTAAATTAAAAAAAATAGACATTTTTACATATAGTACATGCAATATAAATACATCCAGGACGGAATGTATTGAAAAAAAAAAGAAAAAAAGGAAATGTAGCAAGTGTTCTGGTACAATTAGTCATGATTGTGTAAGAGATGTTGGTCCTCTGTTGTCTTCTGGGAAAGAGGAAAGAAAAAGATCGGAATCAAACGCTCTGTTCCAATAAAGTGAATTATGTATTAAGCATTTTAAAAAAAAAAAAATTTGTGTTCTATGACTTTGATTTATTAAAAATAAATATATAATTCCTTCATCTAACATAGGTACCTCTATGAGATCGCTAAAAAAGAGCATAGCATGATGAAAAAGATGCCAAACTTGACGAAAACAAAATTTTATCATCTGTTCATATTATTATTAAGAGGAAAGATCAAAGTATTTTTGGGTATTTTTTTTACATTTTTTAATCATTCTGAGCACGTCCAAAATTTTCTTGTTTTTTTTTTTTTGAGTCAGCAAAAGTGACAGATAATCAATCACAGTATCCATTTTTTTCGATTTTATAAAAAAATGAAAATCTCACTTTGAAATTCTTTTAAAAATCAATTATCATTTTTTCAAAACTTATTTTAAGAAAATCAGAAATTATAATGTTTATTTAAAATATTTTTGTGCTGAAAAGATGTAATTTGAAAATAAAACAAAGCAGGTCATAACCTTTCGCATCACTTAACAGGTGTTGAATGACGTATTGACGGCTTACGTGATCATAATTTTGTTCTATGGAAGGCGAAAAGTGAAGTTATTTAGATTTAAGTGAACAAATTATTTACCTCATTATTTTTAAGGAAAACTTTCAGTGCTCTAATATTTTTTTTTTGTACTTAGCTTTCACCTTTACGTTTACGATGCTTTATGGAAAATACATTATAAACAAATTAAAATAAGACTTAAGAGTGAGATTAAATTTCATATTTCATAAGAAAGATATCTAATTAATTTAAAGGTACCTTTCTTATGAAATTTTATCAGAAGTGTATATAAAGTACTATAATTTTATGTATATTTATTACATTTTACTGTGTTATTTGTATTTCCATTCATTTTATTATTAATTTTGATATTTCATTTATGGAAAAATGTTATAATATAAAAATAAGATCATATAAATTTCATAAAATGATACCGGTACTTGTAGGTACCCTTCTCAGTTGAAATTGAAAAATCAAATTAACTTCTCCACACGTGTTTCGTAAAAGTAAAGGCCTTAACAGCAGAGAACAATGCTTAACTCAAATAACGCAACTTAATTGTATTCTGGTTCGTCTTCTGTACTTTATAATTACAGCCCGATTATAAACACAAAATTACATTTCTTAATTACTGTGGATCTTGTGATTAGTCAAAATGATACAATTTACAACGTGTTAAAAAAAGATCTATCTAATAAGGACGCTTACGAAAGCTGATGCGGCTTTTAACTAATTTTATAATATTTTAACAACTTAAATGTCAAAATCTATTATAATTAAAGAAATAACAAATAATTGTATTAAAAATTCATTTTTCATCAAAAAAATTTTTTACCTTCAGAAAATATTGTCCATATTCATAAAAACAACTAAAAGAAAATAAAAGCATTTGAAATTAAATATCTTTGTTTTATTGAGTTTTGTATGTTACAATTCAGAGTTGATTTTCAGCTAGGGGGTTCCAATTAAAAACGAAAAAAAACATGATTTGCATTCCTCAAAGCCTTACTATTGTAATTACTAAACTAGACTTGATCAAATTTCTAGCGTTTTCATAAAATTAGTTATGGGGGGATTAAATATAAAAAAAAATTTCTGCCATGACTTTAATAAAAAAACTCATATTTATACTAATTTTGATCATCTGTGAATACTTTCTGAAAGTTTCATTAACATCCGACAATTATTTTTATTTTTGCAAGATTTTCCAAATTAATGTGTGTCATACAAAAAAAACATGCTAAAAATTGTATGTTATTTTACTAGTTCCAGTGATACAAAGAGAAACAAGGTTTTTTTTTTTAATCAAAATTTATAATTTTCTAAAAAGGAAAAATTTTAAAAAATAATTAAAAAAAACTTTGGTCTTTCCTTTTAATAATAACAAGCATTTAGATGATAAAATTTTGTTCTCATCAAGTTTGGCGTCTTTTTCATCATGCTATGCTCTTTTTTACCTAAAACAATGTGTGTGTGTGTGTGTGTATATATATATATATATATATATATATATATATATATATATATACACACACACACACACACACACACACATACACTTCTGATCAAAAGGTTGGGACCACTCTGAATTGTTTCTCTACGTTGATAAAAAAGGTTAATTTTGCATATTTGGATAAATTAATTCATCTATTGTGTATATATGCAAACCCTTATATAAAATTCAAACAAGCTATGGAAATTTTGTTACAACGTGGTACCTTTTTGAACTGTAAAGCAGAAATTTACAAATATTTCAACTCCACTACTTGGTAGAGGTTCAATTCCATCTAGGTTAATGTGTGATTGAAATTAGTTTTCAGAAACTGTTAAAATGTCAAGAATTAAACCAATTAGCATTAAAAAAAAGAGCCAAAGTGGAAATTCTTTCTATGAAAGGGTATTCCAAACATCAGATTGCTAGAAAATTACAGATATAAAATAATTGGCAACTTGCAGAAACTGGCACAAATGTTGACAGAAAAAGATCTGGAAGGCCCAGAGTCACATCTATTATGGGAGATAAACAGACACTTGATCATGTCTAGCAAAAGGAACAGAAGAAAAACTGCTCCCAACTAACTGCTGAATTCAATTCTACGAGTCAACATCCAATATCTGTTAAGAGAAGACTTCTTTCTGTTTGGCTTACAGGATGTGTATCAGTTAAGAAACCTCTATAAAAAGAAAATAAATTGAAAAGACAAAAATGGGCATGACAGCACAAAGATTGGACTTTAGAAGATTGGAAAAAGGTACTATGGACTGATGAGTTTTGTAAGTAAATGAAGAGTGTTTGTCAGACAATCTCCTTCCAAACGAATGAGAAAATTGCATTATGCAAACTGTTAAGCATGATGAAAGTGCTGTAATTGTTTGGGGATATTCTGGAGGTGAAATTGCTGGAAACATTGTTCAAATTAAAAGCATTATGTAAAAGTAGTAGTACCATTCAATACTGCAGAAGCATGCAATTCCTTCTGGCTACCACATTATTGGACAAAATTTTATTTTGTAACAAGATAATGATCCAAATCACAGCTCAAAACTGTATACAAATTATCTAAAATCAAAGGAATATGAGGGAATTTTGCAAATCAGGACTTGGTCCCCTCAGTCTCCAAACCAATTAAACTAGTTTGGGACGAAACTGATCGAAGTGAACTGCCTAATAATAAGCACGAGTTGTTTACAAAATTTACACACTGCTTGGAAGTCACTTCCACCAACATACCTTTACAAGTTATTAGAAAGGATGCCAAGAATTTTCTCTGTAGTAATAAATGCTTATGGTGGATTCTTTGGTGAAAAGAAAATATAAATCTACTTTAACTGAAATTATAATTATTTTATATTCATTTTTATTTAAATTATTGCATAATTGCATGCAAACATAGAAAAAATAATTCTATTTTTTCTGTTTGCATGCAAAAATAGAATTATTTTTTTAAAGACATGAAACATGATTCATTTTTTTAAGTTCAGAGGAAAAAAATCAATTTTGGGTCAGTAGTATATGAAGATTATTAATGTAGGGTGGCTGCCGTGCAGCAAGTTGAGTGGCCAGCCATTGCTAAAATATTACAGCTTCACATTCTGATTATTGCAGATAACATTGTTACAAACAATGTTTTTCAGAGTTCAGTTTCTTTTGTGCATTGAATATTAAAATACCAACTATCAAATAAACTGAAAAATTCTTGACAGCCACTTCTTACCATTATTCTGATTGATTTTGTTTTTATCTCAGATTATGTACTTATAAATTGCTTTGTAGCAGTTAATAGTTTTTGCCACAATCATCAATTGATGAACAAATATTCAAACTGTCTTTATTTTTTTATACAAAATATTGCTTAGTCTAAATTTTTGACAATATTAACTTTTTTCTTACAAGATCATAAAAAGGATACAAATAAATTAGAATACAATTAGGGAAAAATATTTAAAAAATGTAATCAATTAAAATCTTTAAATAATTAAAGAGTGTGTGTGTGTGTGTGTGTGTGTGTGCATACATTAGCGGGCAGATGGTGCAATGACCCTGGGCATCCAATCAAAGAGTGAAATAAAAATTTTGTTTATATTTAATTTGAATAAAGTATTCATTTCATGTTTCATGTGTTTTTACACATTTAAAATGTCTTCTTTTCTCACATTTCTCAATACTAGGCACCCCCACTTGAATTTTAGGGGCATACAATCAAGGCATCACCAAACTTCTGCATGTCACTGTGTGTATATCTATATATTTTATTACTCAAATGTTATTTTTAGTGGATTTGAACTAATAATAGATTATAGGATTAAAAATAAAAATCCATTAATTCTTTTTATATATATATATATATATATATATATATATATATATATATATATATATATATATATATATATTAGGGTATTAAGAAAGTAATTACATATAACTGTATCTATAATTAGTTTATCATCATTTACATCCAACAATGTGTTATTTATAGCACATTTCAAAGTTTAACTTCATAGAAGATTATAATTTTAAAAAGCAACATATTTGTCATTGCTTACTATATGAATTTTGAAAGGCTAGTACCATTACAGAAGTATTTAAAAAATTATGGTGTACACACATGCAATAAAGACGGTTTAAAAATGGTGATTGCAACATATCTGACAAGCCTCAATCTTGAAGATGATCAATTGTATCCATGTTAAAGCACCAGAGATCTGGTATGAAAATCTAATGTCATGTTCATCTGTCTACAAATATCTCAAGTGCATTGGAAAAACTTACAAAGAGAAATTTGTATTTCTCAGCTTTTGTTTGAGAATTGAATACATTTTACCATTTGCAGCAGTCATTTACATGAGTATAGGAACTTTTCATTTTTTCCATCACATTGTTAGAGGCAATGAAAAATCAGGTTTGTATGTCAACAGAAAATGAAAAAGACAGTGGATATCACAAAACGAGAAGAGCTGGTGCCAACACTAAAACCAGGACTCCATCCACGGAATCCTTGCTTTGTGCCCAGTGGAATATGGAAGATTTTGTCAATTACAAGCTAATGGAACATGAAAGGACCATCATTGGAGACATTTATTGAGACTTGATTGAGTAAACAGAGCATTATGTCAAACATGTCTTGTTTTGGTCAAGAGAAAAGGTGTTATTCTCCAGCATGACAATGCAAAGGTACACTGCACACCCCACAAATACTATTTCTAGGATTCACATCCTTTATGCCCCTGCCGATTTAGCCTCTAAAGATCACTAAAACATTTAATAAGTGGCAGAATATTCAGAAACAAAAAGTTGAACATTTTTCTGAGGAATTTGTTTTTACATCTTATATGATATAATTACTTTCCAAAGATATATAAAAGGGAAATATTTGATCATCTCTACAAAAATATTCAACTCTCTTGTGGAAATTTACAAGGATGTTTTGATGCGTTACCAATTGTGTTATTTTTTCATATTTTAAAAAACTAAATCCAGCATATAAAATGTATTCTTTTTAAAAATCAAAGAAATATACAACAAATTTATAAAATTAATTTAATGCAAAATGTAAACACTCAATTATATATCAAACCAATAAGAGAAGAGATAAAAGTTTGTCCCAATCCATTTCAAGATGTGTCGGCTATACAATCGCTACTAAGAAAAGAAGAAAACCAAGTACAACTTGAAATAATATTTTTTATAATTTTAACTAAGGTAGCAAGTTTAATCAGGAGAGAAGAGAATTTAATATAAAAATTATTTTAAAAATGTTTCTTTAGATGTAAGAGACTCATTGAAAAATTAATTTTTTCTTCACTTATTAACAGAGTCAAAGGTGAATGACAGCTAAATGTTTGTCTTAAAATTTTCAGAATATTTTTATTCCACGATTGGAAGTAGATCTGTGGATCAGTAGTTGACAAAATAACCTAAACTAGAAAAAAAGAACAAGAGGCTTACTTAGATTAAAAACACTTCTGAATGTTTAAAATGGACAGATTACATTTTAATCAATCATTTGCTCAATTCTTTTCTGTTCACAAATCTTATATAATGCAAGTAACTAATTAAGTAACAAAATTTATCAAAATCAATTCGAATACTGAAATCTGATTGGCACCAAAATGATAAATTACACTTCATTTTCAAGTAATCCCCTTTCCTTTCTACTTAAAAAATGTTTTACTTATTAACAATTCATTTAAACAAAGAGCTTTGAAATTTTATGTAAGTCAAAACTAACTTCCTAATTCAACTTATATAGAAAGTTAACTTCAAAGCATCATCAGTAAGAGCTGTAAGAAAGCTTTACTTTTATCAAAAACAAATTTGCCACTGAAGTTATTTTTCTGATTAAATTTCCTATTCTTGATTTTGTATTTAAATTTTCCCAATTTTAAATAAGAGAAACAAAAAAGGTATTTCTACAATTCAAATCTTACCAGATGAAGGGAGATGTGTGTCCAATGAACCTTTGTTGCACTGTCATAAATATGGAATATAGACCTCTCCAGGTAATTTAGAAATTTTTTCTGAAAATATGAAATGCGTATCTATTTTTTTTTTATATATGATAAGTATGGAAAGTAAAAAAAATTAACAGATTTTTAAAGTACAATTTTAACTTGATAAAGGATATTTTCAGCAGCAGCTATTTTCATTGAACCTGACATTGTATTATTTTAAAAACATTAGAAAGAGTCAAGGAAGCAGTTTTCCTTTATTTTTCATACTTTGATTTTTCAAATAAATTTATATTGAAGAAATATTTACAAATATTCATAAGAGATCTGGTAAAAAATATATCCAGTTTCAAAATAACTTTGTTAAACTGATTTTGTTTCAGCTCAGCTACTGAGTTTTCTTGAACATTTGGAAAAATGATACACATACATATCACAGAGAGCTTGAGGAAACAAAGTTTGTATATAAAAAAACCCAAAAAAACAAAAAGGTGAAAGATGTGCAGTATATTTCTCAAGCCATCTCAGGAACAGGAGCATCATATTCGATATTCTGACTTTCAGCAATAACAGGAGTCGATTCCTCAGTAGGCTCAAACTGGATAATCAAGAAGGAAATATTCAAAATATAATTAGTACATTATAATCATTGTTTCTTGCAGATACCAGCACAAACATTTCTATATACAAAATTCTTATGCCAACAGTTGATGTCTCACTATCTTTTTTTTGTCTGGGAAGAGCTTGAAATTTCAGTAACCAATAGATTAAATAGTGAGTAAGATTTTGTAAGATTTACACTTAATTTTGTCTAATTAATCTTAGCAAAAAATGATGCTGATGATATTGAAATTACTTCATGTCAATTTAAATTATTGTCAATTATTAATTTTTGGACTTATTTCTGTTACACTTTTTTATTGCCATTTTACATAAATAGAAACTTTATAGTTAGGTTTGAATGATTGCAACCAGTTGGTTTTGGAGATGAATCAATAAGGCAGGCTTCCAGAGGATAAAAAAAGACAAGTTTGAATTTCATTAGAGGTTTATTCTGAATTTCTGATCTACTAACAAACATTTGTAGAACAATTCTCAGAGAGTTACAATAAGAAAAAAGAACAAATTGGAGAAATATGGAAGAAATATTAATTAAAACTTAATAACTGAGAATTTATATGAGAATGTGCATTAAAATGACACCCAAAATGTCACCATTTTATATTTTTAATTCCTCACATAGACATTCTTTGTTTTTGATTTTGTCAACTGCACAGTATGGTCGGGTCAGTTGGGCACCATCTGTGAGGAAAAGAGCACCATG
>OZ038501.1:40126858-40134358 GCA_964036315.1 Acanthosepion esculentum
TATATATATACACAGACATATATATATATATATATATACACAGACAATATATATATATATATATATATATACAGACATATATATATATATATATTATACAGACATATATATATATATATACACAGACATAATATATATATATAACACAGACATATATATATATATACAAGACATATATATATATATATATATATACACAGACATATATATATATATATAACATATATATATATATACAGACATATATATATATATATATATATATACACACAGACATATATATATATACAAATATATATATATAACACAGACATATATATATATATATATATATATACACACAGACATATATATATATATATATATGCCAGACATATATATATATATATATATATATATATACAGACATATATATATATATATATACATATATATATAATACAGACATATATATATATATATATACATATATATATATATACAGACATATATATATATATATACATATATATATATATACAGACATATATATATATATACAGACATATATATATATATATAGACATATATATATATATACACAGACATATATATATATATACAGACATATATATATATATATACACAGACATATATATATATATACACAGACATATATATATATATATATACACAGACATATATATATATATATATATACAGACATATATATATATATATATATATATATACAGACATATATATATATATATATATATATACAGACATATATATATATATATATAATATATATATATATATACAGACATATATATATATATATATACAGACATATATATATATATATATATATATATATATACAGACATATTATATATATATATATATATATATATATATATATATATATATATACAGACATATATATATATATATATATACAGACATATATATATATATATATATATATATATACAGACATATAATATATATATATATATACAGATATATATATATATATATATATATACAGACATATATATATATATATATACAGACATATATATATATATATATACAGACATATATATATATATATACAGACATATATATATATATATACAGACATATATATATATATATATATATATACAGACATATATATATATATATATATATACAGACATATATATATATATATATATATATACAGACATATATATATATATATATATATATATACAGACATATATATATATATATATATATACAGACATATATATATATATATATATATATATAGACATATATATATATATATATATATATATATATACAGACATATATATATATATACAGACATATATATATATATATATACAGACATATATATATATATATATACAGACATATATATATATACAGACATATATATATATATATATATACAGACATATATATATATATATATACACAGACATATATATATATATATATACAGACATATTATATATATATACAGACATATATATATATATATATACAGACATATATATATATATATATATATACAGACATATATATATATATATATACAGACATATATATATATATATATACAGACATATATATATATATATATACAGACATATATATATATATACAGACATATATATATTATATATATATACAGACATATATATATATATATATACAGACATATATATATATATATATATATACAGACATATATATATATATATATATATATACAGACATATATATATATATATATATATATACAGACATATATATATATATATATATATACAGACACATATATATATATATATATATATACAGACATATATATATATATATATATATACAGACACATATATATATATATATATATATTACAGACATATATATATATATATATATACAGACATATATATATATATATATATACAGACATATATATATATATATATATATATATACAGACATATATATATATATATATATATACAGACATATATATATATATATATATATACAGACATATATATATATATATATATATACAGACATATATATATATATATATATATACAGACATATATATATATATATATATATATACAGACATATATATATATATATATATACAGACATATATATATATATATATACAGACATATATATATATATATATATACAGACATATATATATATATATATATATACAGACATATATATATATATATATATACAGACATATATATATATATATACAGACATATATATATATATATATACACACAGACATATATATATATATATATATACACACAGACATATATATATATATATATATATATACACAGACATATATATATATATATATATATATACACAGACATATATATATATATATATATATATACACAGACATATATATATATATATATATATATACACAGACATATATATATATATATATATATACACAGACATATATATATATATATACACAGACATATATATATATATATACACAGACATATATATATATATATACACAGACATATATATATATATATATACACAGACATATATATATATATATACACAGACATATATATATATATACACAGACATATATATATATATATATATATATACACAGACATATATATATATATATATATATATACACACAGACATATATATATATATATATATATATACACACAGACATATATATATATATATATATATATACACACAGACATATATATATATATATATACACAGACGTATATATATATATATATATATATATATACAGACATATATATATATATATATACAGACATATATATATATATATACATATATATATATATACAGACATATATATATATATATATACATATATATATATATACAGACATATATATATATATATACATATATATATATATACAGACATATATATATATATACAGACATATATATATATATATATATACAGACATATATATATAATATATATACATACATATATATATATATATATATACAGACATATATATATATATATATACAGACATATATATATATATATATATATATATATATATACAGACATATATATATATATATATACAGACATATTATATATATATATACAGACATATATATATATATATATATATATATATATACAGACATATATATATATATATATATATATATATATATTATACAGACATATATATATATATATACAGACATATATATATATATTATATATACAGACATATATATATATATATACAGACATATATATATATATATATATATATATATACAGACATATATATATATATATATATATATATATATATATATATATATATACAGACATATATATATATATATATATATATATATATACAGACATATATATATATATATATATATATATATATATATATACAGACATATATATATATATATATATATATATATATATATATACAGACATATATATATATATATATATATATATATATATATACAGACATATATATATATATATATATATATATATATATATATATATACAGACATATATATATATATATATATATATATATATATATATATATATATACAGACATATATATATATATATATATATATATATATATATATATATATACAGACATATATATATATATATATATATATATATATATATATATATACAGACATATATATATATATATATATATATATATATATATATATATATACAGACATATATATATATATATATATATATATATATACAGACATATATATATATATATATATATATATATATATACAGACATATATATATATATATATATATAATATATATACAGACATATATATATATATATATATATATATATATATATATATATATATATATACAGACATATATATATATATATATATATATATATATACAGACATATATATATTAAATATATATATATATATATATATATATATATACAGACATATATATATATATATATATATATATATACAGACATATATATATATATATATATATATATATATATATATATATATACAGACATATATATATATATATATATATATATATATATACAGACATATATATATATATATATATATATACAGACATATATATATATATATATATACAGACATATATATATATATATATATATACAGACATATATATATATATATATATACAGACATATATATATATATATATATATATACAGACATATATATATATATATATATATATATATATATACAGACATATATAATATATATATATACAGACATATATATATATATATACAGACATATATATATATATATATATACAGACATATATATATATATATACAGACATATATATATATATATATATACAGACATATATATATATATATATATACAGACATATATATATATATATATATATATATAACAGACATATATATATATATATATACAGACATATATATATATATATATATAATACAGACATATATATATATATATATATACAGACATATATATATATATATATATACAGACATATATATATATATATATATATACAGACATATATATATATATATATATACAGACATATATATATATATATATATATACAGACATATATATATATATATATATACAGACATATATATATATATATATATATACAGACATATATATATATATATATATATATACAGACATATATATATATATATATATATATACAGACATATATATATATATATATATATACAGACATATATATATATATATATATACAGACATATATATATATATATATACAGACATATATATATATATATATATATACAGACATATATATATATATATATATACAGACATATATATATATATATATATACAGACATATATATATATATATATATATATACAGACATATATATATATATATACAGACATATATATATATATATATACACACAGACATATATATATATATATACACACAGACATATATATATATATACACACAGATATATATATATATACACACAGACATATATATATATATATATATACACACAGACATATATATATATATATATACACACAGACATATATATATATATATATACACACAGATATATATATATATATATATTTTGAACGATAAAAATTATTAGAAAAAATCACTTAAAATCTTCAGACACACTGGGTTGTAGATTAATATTCTTATGGCTTTTATTATTATTATTTCATTTATATTCCTCGACTAGTTTCGACCAACATGGCCATCATCGGGAGAGAAAAAAATGTCTCTGCTTGCTATAGCAGTAAACTACAGAAATGAATGTCTTGTTGAAGAAAACGAACGTTTGTCTGTAGTTTTCATTTGTTTTTTTATTGTTTATTTTTTTATCTTTTAACATTCCTTGTGTTGGTCAAACAGTCTCTTTTAAGTTGTCATTTGAGATAAGAGCTATATTCCCTTTTTTTGGTCAGTTCAGTAGTTTATTTGTGTTTGGGGAGGGGATGGTAAGTGTGTTTGTGTGTGTGTGTTTGTGTGTGTGTGTTTGTGTTATTTAGTTTAGTGTGTGTGTTATTTAGTTGTTTAGTCTCTGGTAAGTGTGTGTGTGTGTGTGTGTGTGTGTGTGTTATTTGGTTTTTAAGGGAGTGAGTGAGTATATGTGTTAGCTTGTATATTGCTGTGGGTGTGTGTTATCATTTGGCTCATTAGGAAAGTGAGTGAGTATGTTGTGTGTGGGTGTGTGTATAGTGTGAGGCCTCAACACCTCCGTAAGCCTGTCTTTTTTCTATGGGTATGGAATGTGGGTAGGTTTTGATTTGTAGGGTTATGTGTTGCTACTATCTATATTGTTTAATTTATGATTTAACCCGGCTGGAAACAGGGTTTGTAGACGTCGTATCCACTTATTTTCATGGAACTCTAAAATTCTTCTAGTGTTATCTGCTTTGGGCTTTTCTATTCTCTCAATTATGGTGAATTTGGCATGGGTTTTGAAATTGTGTTTTTCTATGCGGAAATGTTGTTCTACAGGTAATAATTTTTCATGGGGAGTCGACTTAATTCGATTGCGGTAATTATTGATTCTGTAGTGAAAGGGCCATTCAGATTTTCCTACATATTGTTTCTGGCATAGTGTGCATTCTAGGAGGTAAATTACGTTATGACTTCTACAGTTAGAGTCGTGATAGATTTTGTAAGTAGATTTAGTGACTGAGCTAGTGAATGAATTCGTGTGTGTGACGTGATTGCAACATAAACTTCTTTTGTTTTTACATGGTTGGGAAAATCCTGTTGTTTTTGTTGTTAGTTTATCACGGATTACTTTGTCCCCTAAAATGCGGTTACTACCTATGATTTCTTTTAGGTTCTTAGGTCGACGATATGCTAGAAGGCCGGGTTCCTTAAATAGTTTTTTTAGGTCTGGTTTGAGATGTAGTATTTCCCAGCGACTTTTGATTATTTGGGATAGTGGAGGCAGAGTGGGGTTGAAAGTGGTTACTAGAGGAATGCGGCTAGATTTAGTTTTAATCTTGTATATTAGGGTGTTTTCTCTAGGTGTGGAAATTGCTTTATTTATTTGTTCCCTGATTAGGTGTTGTTTATAGCCACGTGTTGTGAATTGATGCTCCAGATTTTCAATGTGTTTGTTTAATTCTTCATTGTGGGAACATATCCTTCTGAGTCTAAGTGCTTGTGAATAGGGAAGGTTCTCTTTGAGGTGTTTAGGGTGGGTAGACTTAAAGTGTAGATAGTTGTGGGTGTCGGTGATTTTAGTGTGTAGTGTCGTTTGCAGTTTCCTGTTTTCATCTATGTAAATGTGAGTGTCTAAAAATGTTACTGATGTTTTGGATTTTTCGTAGTCAAATTTAATTGAGTCGTGTACCGTGTTTAGGGTCAAGAGAAATTGGGTGAGTTTGTCATTACTGCCCGTGTATATAAAGAATATGTCATCGATATATCTTGCGTAGAATACGCAGTCGTTACCAATGAGGGGGTAGATATGGGTCTCCTCAAATTTTCCCATGAATATTGTAGCATATGAAGGAGCTGCAATGGTGCCCATGGCACAACCTCTTATTTGAAGGTAGTGTGCTCCATTGAAATTAAAAGTGTTAAATGTGAGAATATGCTCCATGAGTTTTATGATAACTTCTGTGGAAGGTTCTTGTTTTCCTCTTTTAGCCAGTGCTTCCTGAAGGGCGGTTAGCCCTTCGAAGTGTTTAATGTTTGAATAGAGTGACCTTACGTCCATAGTCACTAGAATAGCATTCTCTGGAACTGTCTGTATGTGGTTAATTTTGTTTAGTAGATCTGTTGTGTCTCTGATGTAGGATTTTACTTCCTTAGCTAGGGGTTGT